>JAWPHD010021928.1:0-26721 GCA_037043455.1 Cyrtodaria siliqua
CTTAAACTTGAATATTTACCGAGTACCAGGTCTCTAACTTTCTACAATCACATTTTTTAGCTTAATTTCAACATTTAACCTACCGTAACTCGCATAATATAGGTTCAAATTTCACGGGAATCAGGTGACACACACAACATTCCTTCCAAATTAAAATGGCCGATTCACTTTTCTAATAGTTTAAGGCTAACAAGTCATAAAACTAGATTTATTTACCCTTTTGAAACTTGTTTTTTTTTTACCGGGAACTGTGCCTACGGCTGCCGGTAATCGGGTGGACCAAGCATGTTTAAATGTGCGGAATTGATGCAGTCATTAAACGAATATATTATTCTTAGTTTAAGTAAATTTATTTCCGATGCCCTTGTATTAAGGCTTTCTACATCCAATTTAACAGACTAAAAATAACTAGATATCTTATTTCAGAACATCCTCGTTTACCATTGTCATGCCATACTATGTGTCTTTTTTTTTTGTTTACATATGTATGAAGCAAAGAAAAACGTAATGATTATTGTGTTGTATGTGCAATGTTAAAATCTGTCACGTGTGTGTATATTATAATTGTCATTTGTAATGATGAAAAACTGTAATAGTTTGTCAATCTATCTGTCTGTCATAATAACTTTAACCAAATTAGATGTATACAAAATTAAACCAAGCTTACATACTATGTACAAACCTTAACCAAGTTTTTGAAGTATAAAAGGGCAGTCAACACTGACAACGATCAGAAATACGGAAATACCGCATTACGAATAAAATCGTTTAAATACTTAACTTTCTCGTTATATATTCGTGGATTTATGGGTATTATTCCATGAAAATACTGATTTTGACTTATTCCATTCCAATACTTGCGATTTCGTTCAGTTTCAATTACACTTTCTTCGTAAAAAATCCCGGACGTAGACATCCCGGAAATATTACCGCATGCTACACTTCAGTAGACTGATCCAGGAAAACGTCATTTCAGCAAGTAAAACGGTAACCTTCAAACGTTGCAAAATATGTTTTTATACCAGTAATTTTTTTTAGACAAGTTCGCTTGAAATTGAAGTTGTAATGCATGCTTATCATCCGCTACATTATTAAATATAGATTAATAGAGTAAACCATAGATTAACCATCTGGTAACCTTAGACAAGTCACAAATATAAAACCCATATAAGGATCAGCTGCCGAATAACAGCAATCGTGCAAAGTCGGTCAATTTCGACATTATTCGGGATCATGTCTCGTGTGTATATCGACATATACGTATGTTCAAAATCTTGATATTTTGTTAGCAACGGGACAGAAAATAGAGCACTGTGCTTAGCAGTCGGCTAAATGACATTGCCAAACTTTGATGATGGCTTTGATTTTGATTTTGAATGCAAATTCGATTTGAAGGGAATTTGAAGGAAATTTAAGGCGCGTCATGCTAGAATGACGTAATCAATATGCTAACCTTCTAGATACGTTTGTTTGTTTGTTTGTTTGTTTGTTTGTTTGTTTGTTTGGTTGTATGGTGTTTTACGTCATTTTCAACACATGTAAGGTTATATATGACGGTCGATTTGTTCCTGGGTAGAACCAGTACTGTACACCTCCCGCCATCCGTAAGAATCGACACTTCCTGACTTACAAGTCGAGCTCCCAGTGGGATTTGAATCCGCAGGGGTGAGAGGCGAAGGTTTACAACGCAACGTCGAAGATTTTACGAGATGTTGCGAATGTAATAACGGATCATTAAAGTGCGAGATGTTGCGAATGTAATAACTGAACTGAATTTGATTTTATAGTCGCACCAACAACTAAGGTCATATGGCGACTTTCCAGCTTCCACTGGTGGAGGAAGACCCCAGGTGCCCCTCCGGGCAATTTTCGTGCACGGGCGGGCACCTGGGTAGAACCACCGACGTTCCGCAAGCCTGCTGGATAGCTTCCTCACATAAAGATTCCTAGGCCCCGCGAATGTAATAACGGATCATTAAAATCATTCAATGAGCAAGCATGTTGCGAAAGTTTGAATGTTTCGTGATACAATATCAAGTCAATGTAGAACTCTAATGCAATGGTTACTTTCTGGAATGATACTTTATATGTTGTTTCGCTGAACGAGCGTCAGAAAACAAAAACAAAAAGATAAGTAGTTAACACCGAACAGACCGGTTTATGCCTACGTCACATTACAAGCGGGGACCGTCCGAGATAGAGGCATCGGTGGGACACCGTTGATAATTTGAGATCGGAGAGAAACATTTCAATCCTGTCCGGGAAGAAGGGGGTGGTCATACACCCTGCGTGGTCCGGTTGGTATTCGGACGGTTTCCGAAGGGTACTCGCCCGGTCACCTGGTGAAAACCTTTGGCATCTTCCTTCTGGACACCGTCCGATATTCTTAAGGTAATCGGCCGACTACCGTACGATAAATGTCCAATTGTCGTCCGGTATCCGGCCGGTTTGCAACCATCGTACGGTGACTGTACGGTATACGGGCAAAAGCCGTGCGATATCCGGTCGGCTATCGGCCTACGCTATCGGCTATCGGCTATCGTACGGTGACTGTACGGTATACGGGCAAAAGCCGTGCGATATCCGGTCGGCTATCGGCCCTACGCTATCCTTACGGTGTCCATCCGGGCACCATACGGCGTCCATCCGGGCACCGTACGGCGTCCATCCGGGTCCCGGCCGGTGACCTGCCGAGTCGCCTTCGGAGACCGCTCGGACACCGCTCGGAAACCGGAGGATTATTTGGCGCCAAGGGTGTGAAAATGTTCACCGGCATGCAACCGATACCAATAGGTGTCCGGCCGGGTATCGGAGGGTTTTTCACCGTGTCTGCTACGGTGAGCTGGCGATGTGCCTCATGCCGCAAGAAAATAACTCCGCGCTAAATCTCTCCGGTGACCCGTACGATGCCTCACCGGTGACTTGACACCGGAGGGTCACCGGCCGGAGACCTTTGAAAATTTGGCAATTTCAGCCCGTTTAGACACCGGTACCCCATCGTAAACCTAATCGGAGTGTAATGTGACGCAGCCATTACTCCTGATAAACTAGAAACAATTTGAAAGGGCGACAAGAATAAAAGGCCAGACTGGTTTACCCCTGATAAACTATACTGTACCAAACAACTAACGCACCATACCTTTAATATCTCAATAATAACAATCAATAAATCAAAACAAATTTCATTCTCAGACAAATATCTTGTCAATAACGACTGTAAATTTAAAAAAAATCATTCAAATCACCGGTCTCCAACGGCACCAATCGGCATATAATAAGTTCATACATTAAAGGTATTGTCTACTTGTGCGTTAGCTGTTTTGTTCAGTATAGAAACAATACGCAAGGGTGACATGAATAAAAGGCCAGACTGATTCACCCCTGATAAACTAGAAACAATACGCAAGGGTGACATGAATAAAAGGCCAGACTGATTCACCCCTGATAAACTAGAAACAATACGCAAGGGTGACATGAATAAAAGGCCAGACTGATTCACCCCTGATAAACTAGAAACAATACGCAAGGGCGACATGAATAAAAGGCCAGACTAGTTTACCCCTGATAAACTAGGTACAATACGCAAGGGTGACATGAATAAAAGGCCCTACTGGTTTACCCCTGACAAACTAGAAACTCCTGATAAACTAGAAACAATACACAAGGGCGACATGAATAAAAGGTCAGACTGGTTTACCCCTATAAACTATAAACAATACGCAAGGACGACATGAATGAAAGCCAGACTGGTTTATTCCTGATAAACTAGAAGCAATTTGCAAAGGCGACATGAATAAAAAGAAATCCTGTTAATCGATTATAAAACATAACGATTTTTCGGAACTGGATCGTTTAAAAGGGACTGAAAACAAGTAACACAAAGCAATCAATTATAAAATTGAAATCTGACATGAAAACATACATAGCATAATAGTCTTGGTTGTTCGCTATGAATTAATTTGATAAAAAAGAGTCGAATTATAAATTCACAATTTAATTCTTGTGAAAGTAGCTGTCCTTTTAATTTGTGCGAAGAGTTGTGTTCAATCTGGTTTATTACATTTACATTCTATTTATAGATTTATATTAAAAGCGCTTGCATATAAAGTGAGCACTGCGCACTTCCGGAACGCGGTCTGCATACGTAAATAGGTATAGAACCTGTATTATTTTGCTTCCGGGATCGTAGACCTCGAAAGTATAGTGCTTTGACGTCGCGCACAATACTGGTGTCACTTCGAAAAAATGCCGACCGCTTCATTAAAAGAGCGATCTCTATTTTTTTTTATATATTAACTATGAAGTGTTATATATCACTGCAACGGCTATTGTTTTCTTTTTTGAGTGCTGATAACACTATCAGTAACACTGGGATTTTTG
The DNA here is from genome assembly GCA_037043455.1 of Cyrtodaria siliqua. Classification (NCBI taxonomy): domain Eukaryota; kingdom Metazoa; phylum Mollusca; class Bivalvia; order Adapedonta; family Hiatellidae; genus Cyrtodaria; species Cyrtodaria siliqua. The sequence continues at coordinate 4,381 of JAWPHD010021928.1, forward strand.
TAATTGATAATACATGCGAACTACTGAAATTAAGGTCAAAAGGTTGATGTCCCGCGTTATATTTCCTTCTCTATAGTAACGAATAAATGCTGATATTTGCCTAAATTGCGCGGGATTTTTTATAAAATCTTGATATTTTAATTGCGTCTGTTCCCTTCCATGACTTCATGACGTATGTTCTATGTTCCGTTTGAAAAAGCAAAAAATAGCAAGAAAATGAAAAGCGGGTGAAATGTCCCAAGGAACGAAATTACAAGTCAATGCGTTTAATAACCATTGTTTAGTTGTTATGTGCTTGAGTAAATACACCAAAAGTATACAAATAAAAACACTTTTTTTCTATAAAAATGGCAAGGGGAAGAAAACAGAAATACTGCACTTCCTAAGACGCCATCAAAACGAATTTCAATTTTGACGAATTTACATTTGTTAAATAACAAATGTAAATTCGCCAACTGTAAAACAACTAACCGAAATCTATATGTTTCATCCCAGAAGATCAATCTGATTGTGTACATTACTTTATTTTTCATAATTTTCCGACTATATCTTTGAATTAAATATATATAAAACAGTAACGTATGTATATAAATCTTAAAACATTAAAAGTATAATGGTATTTTTAATTATTCTGAATCCATGCCACCTCAAAACATATGTTATAAGTATTGCACTTAGCTAGCTATAGTTATAATTTGTAAATGAAAACATATATGTACGTTTTTAATGTTGTTAAAAATAATTTGACGTTATTTTCGTTAACGTAACGTCGGAAATGATGTAACGCTCGGTGACACCAGTGTTGTGCGCGAAGTCATTAAAAATCCCAACATGGAATATAGCAGACAAAGACAACTCATGGCTGTGTGCATTTGGCAGAACAATGAAGAAAAATGTAAATTCTAAAGACAAACGGTAAACTGCATTCATCTGGACCACTTTTCTTGTGAAATGTATACTTGCCCGGAAGGTTTTGCAATGTCAGCACAAATATGTGCTTTTCCGGCAGGGTTTTATTGGGGAGAATAAAAAAAACTGTCGACCCGAGTATGGATGTTTATCATGCAGATGTGCACTTTTCTGCCCAATAAAGGGGTGACCTATTAAATTTTGCTTTATTTGGCACTTACCAATAGAGCAAATCAATGCGGAATCCCTCGACGTTTATTGTACGTAAAGTTATCTGACGTCATGCACGTAACGTTGCCTGACGTCATAAAACAAACAAAAAACAACAACATGGCGTCGTCCTCGATAAGCGTAACATTCTGAGAAATAAGTAATAATATTAATTCATATAGAAAATGTGGATAATCTACATGATAAATAGAATATTATGTCAGTGCCTTTTACTATCAAGTTTATTAGGCTCGGCACGAATTCTTCGTTTTCTAAGCCTCGCCTAATAAATTTGATAGTAAAAGGCACTGACATAATATTCTCTATTTAGCAGTGTATTGTTATGTATTGGTTATGTATTGACAGAAGTACATACCATTGGCTTCACAGTTGGTGTATCATCTGGTGACAGCTCTTGTAAAATGAGCAATTTCCCTATTTGTTGAAGTAGCGTTATTTAAAAATAGATACAAATCTCGAACAGGAAACGGAGCATTCAAAGACCACAGTAATTTAACTTGAATAACTTTGCTGTTTTTTGTTTGAATTTGCATTTTGCAATCGTGCATTTAGTCTGTCTTTAGATATAAATTAACATATACGTATTGATCCATTAAGAAAAATGTCAGGTGTGTTAAATGTGAAACAGTGAGATGGGTGACAATGAACTCAGTGTCTCAACTACAATCAGTTAAAAAGTAATCAATTTCGGATTCTCTAAACTGACTTTTAACAATGTAATTACTTAACTGTGTTTTATAAGCTCTCTCTAGCAGAATGCTCAAAATATAGAGATAGCGCTCATTATGACCGTCGTCCGTTCCCCCGTCCGTTCGTCGTCGATATATATACTCACCAAAAAAAAAAATATCCCCATTTTTTGCTGGTATTCCCATAGGCCATTTGTTTAGGGCGCACGGCAGCTTGAACAGCGCTTTAATTAAACCATGTTTGAATTTTTTAAGCACACGTCACTGAGTATTAAATATTCTTTTAAACAGTTTCAAATTTTGCCAAGCATTACTCTTTGAAAAACTTAAAGGGAGGTAATTTTATGATGTTTTATAATCAAAAGCTGCTACCTACACAATCGGTGTTGTGTTTTTCTGAGATTTCTTTCGAAAGCAACGTATAGAGAACATTGTCTTTGAAAAATTGAGGTAATGTTTGTAGATTTCAAGTGTTTTTACCAAAAATGCACGGTTTAAGAAAAATGTGGACAACTCCCTTGTGTACTGAACTTTTCAAAACAATATTTTGTTTGGACTTGGCGGTGGTCGATCTAATTATTGTATATACATCGTTTATCATTTCATATTTTGCTGTCTATATAATAAGGGAACGAAAAGGGGTACTTTTTATTTTTATCAGTATAGATAAACATTTGCTTACCGCTCGACCGATTTTGACCAAACTTCGAGGTCTTCTGAGGTCACAATCCCAGGCTTGCCTAATCGTAATATTTAAGCACCGTTGAATACAAATCAACAGTTGTCTTTTCAGAACGTTATACTCTACACTATCAAATGTGTTCAAATGAAGTCCTGGGAGTAAAATATCCCCATCCCCGGATGTTTACTGTCTGTACAATCCCCGGATGTTTAATGTATGTACAATCCCCGGATGTTTAATGTATGTACAATCCCCGGATGTTTAATGTCTGTACATATAGATTGTTAGCGATTGATCTTTACCAAGCTTGTTCAGGGTAGAAGTGTGACCCTTGTTTGAACGAAAAGTGCTATATGCATTCTTGTTAACAATTTTGCACATGTATTGTACAAGTGATATGTATTCCACTTTGTCATTTTGATTTCATATCAATAAACGGTTGAACAAGTACGAGAACCATGACAAGTATTAACAACTATAGTTTTCCGTATGAACAGATTGTGGCGTTCATCTGGTATACGGTATTTAATAAACTACGTCAGACTGTGTATATTTAAAACAAAAACAAAAAGTACAATGTCAAAAAACAGTTATATCCGACTAGACACCACAGAGTTATGCCGATTTCATTTTTGAATAAATAAGGGAATTTCAGTTTGTTTACATAAACCATTACGTGGTCCGAGTATTAACTTTCATACCCCATCCAACCCCATCTCCAAAAAGCAAAAACGGGGTTGGCTGGGGTATGAAATAAAACCTTAATTTCGGTTTAACAAGCTTGCATATTGTAAAATTAAAACATTTAATAAGTAATTTTAAACAGATAATCACATTTATATAGTAAAAAATGTTTTTAAATGTGTTTTATTGTCGAAATATGCGTTATAGAATCCTGCTATTATAAGCTTTCCCATCGCTTAATGGAATTAAGGCAGGACCACGTAATGCAAAACTCAATTATTTTACAAAATTCCAATATAAACGCACAATTGCTGGTAGATACGAACGCTACACCTACATCAGTGCCACGCGTCCAGCTGTTGGGGCTTCTTGAGAACATTGTATAATTATAATGACAGGGCGCAAATTTAGCGACAATTTGGACTGGCATCATTTTGCCAGTAGCATTTTTTGTAACTGGCAAAACGAAAAAGTTACTTGCACTTTCTATGGTTGTATGTGTCAGTAAGTACAAATAAGTAACAAATAAGTAAAAACCACAAGATGATTCATCATTAGCAAACATGCTAATTTCCATATGTGTCGTACAAATACAAAGACATATCAGGAAAACTTAAAAATATTAAAACACTATCGATATGAAAGCACGTGTTTAAAAAAAAAAAAGGCAGACATGGTATACTAAATTAAACACGTAATGTATTGCACATTTTTGCCAGTGCTTGAAAGGTTTACTGGTATTCTGAAAATGTCACTTGCATTTTGCCAGTACGCAAGCTTAAATTTGAGCCCTGAATGATTTATAACCATAAGATGTATATGTATGGTAACTACTCCATCATGTCGCACACATACATTAACGTAGTGTAATGTACAACTAACGAAAGTGGTTATGTACTAGTTATCCTACTGCAGTAAAGCAATGTAATTGTCAATTGATTTTAACTCAGAATGCGTACACTTATGTTTAGTTGTAAGGAACGAGACGAGGTTAATGAACAGCAGCCTATAATGTATTACTTACTATTCTAAATACAGTTTGTGTAAACGAGACGAGGTTAATGAACAGCAGCCTATAATGTATTACTTACTATTCTAAATACAGTTTGTGTAAGAGCGATTTTCAGAAATGGTCTACAAGACAAGTCTATTAGCCAGTCTGTAAATATAATCTCGTTCTTCAATATAAAATACATACCGTATAGTCATAGAAGTCGTATACTTGCAGCAAACTATATCATGTTTGTCTAGAATAGGTACTCAGTATAAGTCAGTGGACGAAAACAGATGTGTTCTGAAATTAGAAGTAATCTGTGGTTTCCAAGTTATCAAGATACCTATATATGTGGTACAAAGATCCAGCGTTTTACTGTAAAAGGCACTGTACCATCGACATGCATTCGGGAGATGTACCATCGACAAGCATTCGGGAGATGTACCGCAGACATGCATTCGGGAGATGTACCGCAGACATGCATTCGTGAGATCATGTAGTTTTTGGTGAACACGCGATACACAAACAAAGCTGTTTGCCGATATATTACATAATCTGCCAATATAGTACATAATCTGCCAATATAGTACATAATCTGCCGATATAGCCTATATAGTACATATTCTGCCGATATAGTACATAATCTGCCAATATAGTATATAATCTGACGATATAGTACAACATAATCTGCCGATATAGTAAATAATCTGACAACATAGTACATAATCGACCGATATAGTACATAATCTGCCAATATAGTACATAATCTACCTATATAGTACAACATAATCTGCCTATATAGTACATAATCTGCCTATATAGTACATAATCTGCCGATATAGTACATAATCTGCCAATATAGTATATCATCTGACCATATAGAACATAATTGTAGGAGTCCAGTTATAGCTTTAATCAGCAGTTAGATTTCAATCATAAAGTAATTATCATATCAGTTTATTTACCCAAACTAGTACAGAATGAAAATTAAATTCTCCCCTAAATACTTCTCCTTCCACTGCACATCTCAAGGTCGGACATGTATTATTTTGCCTCTCTGAACAAATAGGAAAAATGCTCTTTCGCAAGAGCTGTCACCAGATGAAAGCCAGTGATATGTACTTCTGTGTTACATACCTAGCGAATAAAGGCTAGACATTCATGTTGTGTTTTCTATTATTCTCCCAGATACAATTATGTTGTAAGCAAATGCTGATATTGTCATCTGCGTGACCTTCCGTGTAAGACTATATTTCACAAAAATATGTTGTCCAGATGAATGCGTTTTACCATGTTTCATTAAAATAAAAATAAGTCTTCGTTTTCATGTCAAAAACAATGGCATCGAGCCATGAATTGCCTTTATATGCTATGTTCCAGATTGGGGGCGACATTGCGTTGTAAACCCTCTTGCCTCTCACCGCTGCGGGTTCGAATCCCATTGGGACTGAAATTCTAAGTGAGAAAGTGTCGATTCTTACGGATGGCTGGAGGTATACGGTATTGGTTCTACCCAGGAACAATTGGGTAGTCTGCCTCTACCACAATATATATGGCTTAAAATGTGCTAAATATTATAGGTGCCAGGTTGCAATCAAGAAAAGCTCTGTAAAATAGTTTGATCAAAGACACAAGCTATCGGAAAAACTACTGGAGAAGTTCTGAAATGCCTCCTGCGAAAAGTCGAAATTTTGTAAACAACTATATTACATAGAAGGTACGACAGCTGCCATTTTAGCAAGGGCGGAAGTGCGTAAATTTCCCTTAATTCATAGACTGTTTACCGTCAGATCTGCATTCGCAACTGTCATTGCAGGGAATCAGACTAAAATGGAATATTGGTACCTACACAAATCATCGTTACGTTGTGGAATCGGGTACCCCGGCTAAAATGGCAGCTGTCATACCTTCTATGTAATATAGTTGTTTACAACATCTTCGACTTTTTGCATTTCAGAACTTTCGGATAGCTTGTGTCGTTGGTCAAACTATTTTCCAGAGCTTTTCTTGATAGCAACCTGGCATCTATGCTAAAAATGACGTAAAACAACACTCAAACAAGCAAACGAATTAATTTTCAAATCAAAGCATTGCATTGCTGAACGTCTATATGATTAACATGGTTAACATTCGGTATTCGACACTTCAAGAATCTCACCGTTGACGGGCACTAGTTGATATGTATATACACAGTCAGTATTATCATACCTTATTCAGCTGTCGAAGGCAGCTGACTCTTATATGGCTTTAGAATATGTCTATGGTTAACAGACTGTGAATCATGTAGCCGACAATAAGCATGTATTACAACGTCAATTCCTAGGGAACCCGTCTAAAAAACTTGAATGGTATAAACACATATTTTTCAATGTTCAAAGCTTGCCGTTTTATTGCCACAAATGACGTTTTCGTAGAGCAGTCTACTAAAGTGTAGACTGCGGCAATATTTCCGGGATCTTCACGTCCGGGATTTTTTACGGAGCATAATGAAACTGAATGAAACGCAAGTATGGGAATGGGATAAGTGCAAATCTGTATTTTAATGGAATAATACTTTTTTATGGAATAAAACGCATTTATAATGCGGTATACTCGTAAATACCGCCGTGTTATACACTAGTCGATGGGTTTATTCGCTGCCTATATGGTTTTCATAATTGCACATGTAATGGTAAGGTAGCAATGAACAGTTTCTTTGAGTTTTTCACTTTGATAACGCAATCTTATAATTAACGTCTGTTGTAATGCACACGCTAACGCACACGCATTCCTTACATGTGAACACTGTATTTCTGTGCTGATGTGTACTTCTAGCACGTCGTGCTCCAAAGTTGAATTGTAATCAGTATGTAAGGCAAATCAAGGTATTTGAACAGAGAAAAGCGAGGTCGCCCACCATGATTCAAAATGTTTGGTAGGAACAACTGATGGTAAAACTCGGGAAGAACGTGTCTGGTAAGAAAAACAAAACGGTCGTGGCGTGTTTACGTCAACACTATTTTTTTCAATATTGTTTTAACACCCGTGACTTGATATGTTATTATGTTAAACTTCGTTTCCAGTCCCTACCCATATATAGGCTATTTCTTCTAGGCAGCTATTTTACGCTTGCGTAAAACTTTGCTTGTTTGTAACTTGTTTTACCTATACATTTTTACCGTACTCTTTAATAATTGACTTTTAATAGTTTTCATTGTTCATGTGCATCAGTTTTCGCGCACATTATGGCCTATTTGTGTCGCCGTGCCATAAAATATCGTTCATTCCATTCAAGAATCTCGAAAATTGCATACATATATTTAATATTTAAACTGAATTTTCAACGGAAAATGTGTTGACTGTGTGTCAAATAATAATGACAATATGTACAGCTATTGACGAAGGATGAATGTCGCTGGAGAGAATATGATGTGTAGTTTTTTGTAACATAAATGTCATTATAAATGAAACTCATTTTGTACTCTAGTCGTCTGTGTATTGTATTTTGCTGTAACATTTATATACAGTGTGGATCAATGTCCGTGTCTTGCATTTGTTGTGTTGTTGTTTACCTGTAGGTGTGGTGTAGTTGATTATGGTATGTGAGCTCAAGTTATTAAAGGGATAACTAGCAATCTTCTTTAAAACTAGCGGCGTCTCGTTAGTTTTTCTGCTAATTTGCATATTTGAAGTTTCATTAATAATAACTATTTTAATAGTTTAACGAAATGCATATTTACATTGTACAATAGATGATTAAAATGCACCGATATAATATTAAAATATGCGGTAGAAAAACGACGAACAATCGAAACTCCAAATTGTATTTGATTATATGCAAGCAGGTTTAAATAGGTTGCCTTCTGTAATTGATTTTAATACATGTCAGATCGCCCAACCATTGAGGATTTTAGTATTAAATGGTTTCGTAGAGAACATGCTGACCCTAACTCCCTTTTTACTTGGAAAAATACTATTTTTAACATCATAGGTACCCGTATTAACTTATATACGGCTAACCCCTCCCTACTTCCCCCTAGACCTAGGTTTTCATTTCGTAATGTAAAATCGGGAATCCAGGAATTTCATAATAAGTTTGCTTTAGTTCCTGCTGATAAAACAGCTAATACTATAATTATTGTTTGACGCCTCCATTACGTTTATGTTTTATCTCAGTAACTCGGGAGTACTAATTCGTATACTCCAGTGTAATCTACTGAAGTTAATGTTGCTTCGATGCATATAACTCAGTGCACGATTTTCAAGGCTGGAATAGATGAAAAGCAAAACTATTTCCAACGATGTACTGGATTCCAAATTACACAAACAACCATATCTTATTGCCGTTAAAGCTCACGTTAAACAATATTGTGCTAAAGCTTATGAAAACTCTGGGATTAATTTATTTTGGTCTATTAAAAATTTAGGCGACGTTCTTGATAAAATTTGCAATGAACGTCAAGCTTCATCTATAAGTACTTATGATTTTTCTACATTATATACAACGTTACCACACCACCTTATTAAAGACAAGCTTACTGCTCTCATTCAAAAACGTTTGCTAGTGAAAATACTAAAGTTTTGGCCTGTAACAATATTAAAGCGGTATTTACTAACGGCAGTTTGGACAATTACACTGTGTGGACTTGCCATGAAGTTTGTGAATCACTTATTTTTCTATTACATAATATTTTGGCCAGGTATGGAACTACCGTTTGTAGACAAATTGTTGGTATCCATGGGTACGAACTTTGTACCCCTTGTCACAGATTTGTTTTTATATTGCTATGAAAGAGGTTTCATGTTGAGTCTTTCACCAGATACCCAGGCAGATGTTATTGAAGCCTTTAAAGACAACTCTCGATATCTGGATGACATATTGAACATTGACAACCATTTCTTTTCTGCTATGGTTAATGATATATTATCCTAAAGAACTTCAACTTAACAAAGCTGATATTTCTGATATTAAGGCTTCTTTTCTCGATTTACATCTCTCTATTGAAAATGGTGAAATAATTAACAAAATCTATGACAAGAGAGATGATTTTAATTTTTATATTGTTAATTATCCCCATTTCTTCTTATGAGGTCTATGTGTCTCAACTTATTTGTTTTTCTAGAGCTTGTACTCAAGTTGAGGACTTTAATATTCGTAATCTTTGTATAACTAAAAAGCTACTCCATCAGGGCTACCGTTACCATAAACTTCGTAAAACCTTTGCAAAATTTTATTATCGTAACTCTGATCTTCTTTCCAAATATAAAAATAATTTAAGAACTCTTCTTCGGCAAGGACTATCACAACCTGACTTCTCTGGTGACGTGATTTACAAACTTCGTAAGATCCTTGGTTATGAGGTTATGATCCTATCATTTTGCAACGCACTGGTGGTAGACCCATTTACAGTTCTCCACTATGCTTTCCTCTTTAATTGTGCGATGACCGGACAGGCGGTAGACCCTATGATGACGTCTACCTAAAGCCCAAAAGGACGGTGACGTTTGATGTTTGTCTGCAATATTGTCTTGCCGTGCCCTCAATGGTTTATTCTCTTGTTGCTCTGGCTTCTGCCAAGTCACTGAGTACCTTCTTTGTTGCTTTCAATGCTATTGTTTCTTTTTGTATTTATTTATACACCAGCATCTTTGTGTTTTACTTATAGTGCCTATTACTTCTGTCTTGTTGGGTAGAAAATAGTTCATGGCGGGGATATTTTTTATTTGCACTGTCCCGTTTTATTGGGATGACAGAAGGGTAAGAGTGAGGTTTGATGCACCCTAGAACCTGATTTTTTTGCCACTGACCGTTCCAAAGCGGTCCCTTTTGTGTTTGTGACGTCATATGCCTTTATTCTTTGTTAACATTGCCATTCGTTTGTCCTTTTGCGTGTTTTGGGTTTACTGAAAGCTGCATTTCCTGTTCAACTTTTATACTTATTTTTAAAAGTGAAAATGATCCTGGATTAATAATTATACATGCTAGTTTTAATGCTTGATACAAACTGCAAGATTTCCGTGTGTCTTTTTAAGTAATTAACCCGCCAAAACAGTAACCCGCCAAAACATTAACCCGCCAAAACAAAACATTAACCCGCCAAAACATTAACCCGCCAAAACTAACAAGCCAGTTCCGTAATGTTAACCTTTCTGACGTTCTGCTGACGCCTCACACACTTTGAAGGCGTTCTGTGGCGGTCGTAAAGAGTCGCACCGACTATAAATCAGTAGTGTTATTACTTTCTGGTACTTTGGGATCATCAAGCCTAATATGTGCTTTAAAGTTGAATATCGCTTAATCCTGTGCTAGTGGGTGTTAGAGGTGTTGCTCTTTACATTACCTGTCATGAAAAGACTCCATAAAACCGAGTCTGCTACTTTTATCTCTTGTTTGTGTTTGTTGCTTCCAAGGGATCCCCTTTACAAAATTTATTTACATGGCAATTATTGTTTGAGGGCAAAGTGTTTTATGGCATTTGCACTCATACTTATGAGATCACATAAATAGATTAAATAGCAATCAACAGGTCTGTTTAGTGGTAATTAAATATATGACGGTCAGTTTTATTTTGTGGTGGAGGCAGACCACCCACTGTTCGAGGGTAGAACCAGTACTGTACACCTCCCGCCATCCGTAAGAATCGACACTTATGTTTGTGATGTCATATCTTGACTTTTATTCTTCTTTATTGTTTGTTTCTGTGCGTGTTTTTGGTTGACTGTGATCCTTTATATCCTATTCGACTTTATATCTACTTTTTTTATATCCGTAACACCAAACGGATGTCGCAGAACGTTCCTTACGACTTCCCATTGCAACGACCGAGTCAACAGTAGAGTAAAATTAACCTGTCTCACGATGGTCTACACCCAGCTCACGTTCCCTGTTAGTGGGTGATTTTAGTAGTATTATGACTTCCATGCATGTATAGTTACCGACATCGACCGTCCACTCGGGAATGGCAAGGGGGCAGCCGATTGGGGGAAACGCTGAAATAACTTATTGGTTTATGTCATTAAGCTTGGTATCTCATGATCAGATGTAAACTTTAAATTAATTACCACGTTTATATATAGCGGTTGTGCCCCACCTTGGCGGTTTTATAGGTGTGAGTAGTAGTTGTTCGGCTATATATACACAAGTAAAATCATTATGTATCACCTTAAATGTTTCAGGTGTATCTTGTAGTAGTTCAATTACTTTTTGAACTAGTATATCCTACATTTATGTCTATTGTAATGGATTGATAATGGGTTGTGCAACCATGGTGACCGATTAATTGAAGTGAGAAGAGACAATGACATAAGTTATTTATTACACACACAATGTGCTTGAATCTGTCTACAAATTTAAAATATGTGTTTGTCAAATACATCTTGTGAGAAGAAGCATTGAAGTGTTATGGATTTGAGAGAAAATGGAAAGCGTGCTTATAACAAAAGACGCAAGGTATGACCGTTCCTTTTATTTGCCAAATTAATAAAAAGTATTCTTTATAATTATGGCATCTTGGAATATAAATCATGCTTTTGAATGAATTATAATGCATCACAAATAAGATGATTGATGCATATGTATACCTGATGTGTATACATAACGTATTAAACATTATAATCTATTATAATTATAGTATCCGATATTTGATTATTCTGTATATAAGACGTTTTAATTTGGTCATGATCCAACTGCACCGCAATTAAAATATCAGGTCGTAACTTATTGTTTTGTTCATTCGTGCTGTGTTCTTCTTTTTAGTTTCAAATTGTTTGAGACATGTTCACTAGCTGTGATTATAACTGGCATTTACATTTTTGAGGAATATTAGTATGTGTGCGTTTGATAGATACAAGAAAACTGCAAATAAACTAACGGATATATAACCACCTTGACACATCGCGTTGACGTAAAATTCGTGTATTGCTGGGTTTTAGTATTAATGATTATTATTAGTGAGTAGCTACAATAATAACAAAATGCTTTATAATGTTTTCTTCTTAGTTTAAAACCCGTTTAAACAGATATAATCTTATGATGGTATGAAAGTAGAATGGCCAAAGATGTGCGGAGTTTTTTTGCTGATATATCAAATTCATTCTTAATTTCTTGAAATTCATATCTGTTTGAACTCTTTGGCTATAAAAAAAATATACACAGAAATAAATATAACAAATCGGTTGACAATTCCGGTTGAAATATTACTAGATTGTCATTTGTCTTTTCTTTCTTTTTCTTCAATTTTAGTTTAAAAACTGGTATTCTGAGCAATACATTTATTTATTTCGGACAACATTAAACATTGAAATGGGCCAGAAAATTAAACAAATATATATATATAAATGAATATGAAACATGAAATGAAACATACTGCACATTTTGCACAATGAATATCGTTTTATATTTATTGTTCGGGGCGGCGCTTGTTTCCGTCAAAAATAAAAATTCAGCTTTAATATGATCAATTTTATTAATAAGTACATAATATGTATAATTATCATTCAAACTGAAATTTATAGTGGTAAATAAAAATACCTTAGTTTTGAAAATAGGTTGAGAAATAAACACAGCCAAAAAACGTTTTGTGTGGGGTGGGGTTTTTTTCATGTAAATTCCTGGTTGATGGGAAAGCAGAAACTTAATTAATCTCAAGTAATTTCAGTTAGCCTTAATAACTTGATATAAGACGTTCAGAGTGTTTACATTTATACGAACAGTACATTTTGGACACGCACAAAAAAATGGATAAAAATTATAAAAAAAAATCTTCAAAAGTTTGATGCAGCATGATTTTGTATTTAAATTGCCCTATCAAAAACAACTTTTGCATGTGCTTTTTTTTTTTTTTCTCAACCGATTTTGAAAAGTAGGTATTTATTTACCACTAAAAATGTTTGTTTAGCAACTTGAGTAATAATTATAGAATTTTGTCTGAAAAGTCAATGAAACATTTGGCAGAAGCAAGCGAACATTAGTCGTGAACATCTTCGTTTTATGTTCAACATCATTTGAAGCTTAGAGCACTTACGGTCAATAACTCTTGCACAGTTTTAAGTATTATATAGGTTATTGAAATATTACTTGGAACGAATTATTTTGTCACAGGACTATTCTATGGACTAATATATTTCACGTATAAAACGACAACTTTAAGTAATATTTTACCAAATTGTTCGGATATAAAGGGCACAGTTTCTGCCATATAACCCGTATAATCCTTCTGATATTATGTTTACCTACTGTCATGTACTACATGGCTGATGTACTACATGGCTGACGTCATGTACTACATGGCTGACGTCTACATGGCTGACGTCATGTACTACATGGCTGACGTCATGTACTACATGGCTGACGTCTACATGGCTGACGTCATGTACTACATGGCTGACGTCATGTACTACATGGCTGACGTCATGTACTACATGGCTGACGTCATGTACTACATGGCTGACGTCATGTACTACATGGCTCACATTAGTGCTGATGTCTAAAATATGCATTTGGTTGAATATTTCACTTGACAATACCATCCATTTTTTATAAAAAAAAAATTCAAGATGGCTGAATAACAGTTCTAAATAAAAAAAAAAGAACCTTTCGTAAAGTCGTAACTTGTACTACTCCTATTGAAGATACGTTGAATATAATTGTTTTACTTGCAAAATACTTCATATATACATACATAAAAAATTAAGAATATTTTACCCACTGTTCAAAACTTCATTACACGTTTGTATTTCTATAAAATAATGGACCTGTGCGCATGCCATGCATATTCAGAGAAAATGGCGCAATTCGTCAGAAAAAGATGGACATGTATCACACATATTGCTGATTGACCTGCTATTTTTATGCTGATTTATTCTATTTTATAGTATAAAGAAATAGACCTTTAAATTAAATTATTATATTACAAAAAAAAAATGTAACACTCTCTATTGAATACCATGTTGTAATATTGTATCTTGAATGAAAAATAAAATTTATAAGTCGAACAGGAAAAGTAGCATTGAAGGCCGACAGAACCACACACACACACAGGAACACAGAACAATATTAAAGATGAATAAAACGCCAAATAAGACATCACAAACACAAAAGGGTTGACAATAAGGCTACCGACTTTCCCTTAGCCTCGTCCGTCGGATGGGGACGTAAACCGGGCGGTTCCGTGTATCTGTCTATCTTCCGAGCACGTTAAAGAACCATGGGAATCTATTCAATAATAACAGTATTGGGCACGATTCCCGGATTTCTATGTATCCTTACCCTCTCTCTGGGGCGGCTCTAACTAACCTACTGTGTTGATGAGCCGTTAAACAACATTCAATTCAATTGGAACGGTCAGTGGCAAAAAAGGCCGCTGAGGCGGTGGGGTTTAAACCAAGTTCTAGGGTGCATAAAGCCTCACACTTACCCTACTGACATCCCAATAAAAGGGGACAGTGTAAATAAATAAATCCCCATTATAAGTATATTATTACTTGCACCAGAGTCTGCAGCGAATAAAAAACAATCGTTATCATAGAGAAGGTTCGGCGGTTGTGTTTGTGGGATGTGGTTATTCATTTTGCAACACTGTCTTCACCTTCCTCGTCCTGGTGATAATGACAAGCGTTTGCGTTGACATTATCAAGTTTAGTACGTGTCATGTCACGTCAGAAAGCAAAATAGAAACAGGAACTTGGATTTTGTAATATTTTATGGAATAAACAGACTACTAAATGTGTACTTTATGTATAGAATAATTTAATTAGACCGTCAGGTTTGTAAGATATAGATGTTATTGAATTGCCTACTAAATTTCTACAAACTTATTTGACGACGTCTTCTTATAATTTTGTCTAAGGCCAATACGTCTACTCGTATGTACTCATTGATTAGATAGTGTCCGTCCGTCATTACTGTGCACGCCTCTACTCCATGATCAGTTAAGTGTCGTTCCTTATGGCGTGGTCCTGCTGATGGCTTTGTCCGCCAACATTCCTTATATACTGAATCGAAAAAGAAACTCAACTCGGGAATGTCCGCAAAATATTACATGTGCAATATTCTGCTGTTAATCAGATGGTACATGGCTACGTAAGACATTTCCTTTTGGGAAAAAAATACTAAAAAAACACTTATCACATCAAATAGTATTCCTTCAAAGTTTCATTATTGACAGAGTACGCGTTTGGCTCAAGCCTGTGAGTAAACTTATAGGTGAGTAAACTTATAGGATGCAAAATCTTGCAAACTCTTTACGTTTACTACAGTACTGAACTGGCTCAGTTTTTCAGAGAGGATCGGAACTTCAACATATATGAATTTCTTGTTACAAAGTGTACTGTGATTAAAACGTCTACAACATCACAGTTGTGTCCTTTCTCCAACTAACTGCAACTTTTTTTTTTACAAAACATCTTGGGATTTCTTTGGAATATTATGTGGAATTAAGTGTGTAGTATATACAATATATAGCGGAAATTCCCAAATTGCATTTCTTTTTCGCTTTAGTATATCAGTATGTACTACTCAGTTAGTGTCATTCTTTATGGCTTTGTCAAAACCATAACGTCTGCTCGACTGTGCTGTATGATCAGTTGACGCCGTTCGTTATAACTTTGTCTCAGGTAATTTGATCGCATCGTCTTTATGATCAGTTAATGTCGGGTTTCTAATAGCGTTTTCTAAGATAATTTCTTCTACTAGTCTGTATTAGGCCTTTATTTTTTTATCTATGTTTTACGAAAGGCCAGGATCCATGAATGTCGTAGGAGGAGTGAAAAAAATAAAAATAAAATTCCATTTGATTTCAATGATTTTATTGTTTAGTCGGAATACAAATTATTATGTGAAAATACATACTGATAGCACCATTTTGATTAACGTTAATTGTCAATGGAAAATTTCAAATGTTGTTTTTAGGTAAACAAAAAGCTAAAACTTATTTGTTTATATATACCTTAAAAGTATCTGACATTATATCTGACGTTTTTTAAACTTTTTGACAAATCCTTGTGTGGCTGTCTGAAGCTTAAAATGGCCTATAGGCACTCTTAAAATAATCCCAATAAAAAATTAAAAGATGAACTTATAATGCTTGCCGAATAATATTTAAGTATAATACTAAATATCTTTTGAATAAAATCAAATTGTTCTGAACAATATACATGGAATAAACAATAATAGTTTCACAAAACTGTGAGCATTTTGCAACTTTCACTTTTAGACACCTTTTGCAAAACTGATTATTTGTAAAATATTTAGTTTTGTACAATGTTTACTTCAAATGATCAGATTAGTGTTGTCGTTTGTTTCTGGTGGATGGTTTTTGCCATTCTGGAAGCATGGTGTACATATTGGCCTAACTGTGCCAAACTGTGCAGGTCACGGATTTGCTGCAGTCCTTACCTATCTTAACCAACCACGAATACGTTTTTGGCCAGCAACATAGCGTACATAATTGCAGCCACCAGTCGTCCATTGTGTCTGTATATGCCACTGTCCAAATTGAAATGCGTCGATACATCATAAAACATTCTAACAGTGATTTTGATTGGATAAATGAGTCTATTGATACGTTTGCCTATTGACACATTCATGCTATTTTTTACTGCGCAAGTTTCCGATGTTTATTTGTAAATGGCGGTTTAAACTTGCAGCGGAGGAAATAAAAAAAATACTGTTTTTCCATTTTTTTCTTTCTTTCTGAAAATGGGATTTTTTGATAAAATATAGAATAAAAATATAGTTCGTAAACTATAGAATAAAAAAGGCCCTACTCGGTTAGTGTCGGGTTCCTAGTTGCTTTGTCCAAGATCATTTCTTCTACTAGTCTGTAATACTCAGTTAGTGTCATTCCTTGCAAAAACCATTTAAAACACTGAAACATTCTCAAATGTGACTACTTCCCCATTCATATTATTGCTGGAAGCAGGTTCTAACATTGCTAAAGTATATTTCTGTATATTTCCGAAAATGAAGAAAACAAGGTTTTGGATTCCAGGATATGTTAACCTTTTATATGTAAACAGCAAAGAGCCATATACTATATTGCATACTATACGTCGATTGTTTTAACCATGTGTCGACGTGCCGTAAAACATCATTCATCGTCATTTTAAGAATAATTGATTTACAGTTAGTAGACTCGGCGAGGCGGGTTCGATTCTCACTGGGAGCTCAATTTGTAAGTGAGAAAGCGTCGATTCTTACGGATGGCGGGAATGTATACTGTACTGGACCGTGGTTCTACCCAGGAAAAATGGGGTGCTTTGCTTTTACCACAATAAAATCGACCGTCCTATATGGCCTAACATGTTAAACACCGTCCAAACAAACAAACAAACAAACAAACAAACAGTTATTATACTCAGCCATTAAAGACATTTTTTTTTTGTTGTTGTTGTTGTTTTTGTTGTCTTCACTGGTCAATGTAGAAAGTTACGTAAGAAATTTCACATTGCAGAACAAATCGGGACTGGTGCAAACGAGACGTTGAGAAATTATGTTAGCGTTGCCAGTATCAGGTGTTCTCATAAAGTCCAGAGCATTACTATAATATGTAGTTAAAATACGTGGCGTTCACCATGTACTCTGCAAAAACGGTTAACAAAACAAAAATAGGTGGTCCGGGAATTTCGGTGTAGCGATTTAAAAGCACAGTGAGGAATAAACAAATTTAAGTTGGAGACCACCAAATGTACCAAAGATAGCGTTGCTAGTCCCCTAGTTCTCATAAGTTTCAGAAAATTACTGTCTGTGGTTAAATACGTGCTAACCCTTTACACCCATGTACTCTGCAAAAACGGTTAACAAAATAGGGGGAGGGATATCGGTGTAACTATTTAAAAGCACGATGAGGAATAAACGAGCCTTAGGTTCCAGTTTAATAGTGAATATTTTGTTTTGAGAAACGTACACAATAAGGACACTCGTTTAATCTCCCCCATTGGTGGACAGGAAGGGTCATTCCCTGCCACAGCTGTGTGGACAGAGGTCGAGGTCGTGGCCAGAACTGGGTGGATGTCCCCTGCCTCAGTTAACAAATACAAGGCAAGGCATTTATATTTCTAATCGTTAAATATACATGATACATTATCTTTCCTAATTTTCATTTTGTAGGTTGCAATGTGGAAATCATTTTCTAAAAATAAAAGAAAATAAAGAACGGCAGTTTTATCAACTATGAAGAAGTGAACTGCTCAAAAATTAAAATAGATACGAGGTGTTACATATCGATAACCATGACAATCGTTTTGGAAATACATCCTAACCAATGACAAAAAATCAGATAGGCGGTGATTGTGTACTGAATAAAACAAACGCCCTTATTTTTGAATATCGTTAAAGTGCCACTCAACTTTAAATGTTAACTAAATCAAGGGTTTGTTTGTGGTGATATATCATGAACGCCCTTATGACTAGATATTGATAACATAAAATGTAGGAGTACCTTATTTACAAATTAAAACCACATGTATTTCAAATTGCCGCAATGAACATACGAAATATACCACGTTTGTGTAAAGCAAGACTGCGACATGTGTATCCTTCACTTTAAAGCATGATTTCGATACATCATCATTAAAAGGTAGGCATCGTAATGCACCTACACATGTGTCAGTACAGTTAAACATATTCTTGTTTAAACAAATTGTTGTTTCCGTCCATTATGCTTTTTGTTTTAAACGTGTTTATGTGTTTATGCTAACATAATATAATTGTTTTATGGTCTCACTTATAACATAGAACGTTGGCATAACACATCTTCCAAACTTTTTTAAAATAAATATGGATGTGATATGAAAGAGTCAGTGATGTCAGTCCAAATACAAATGAAAATCATCTTCACGTGCTTCAGTTTCAAATGAAATGTGCACGTGCGTTAAATTGGACCGCATGTTATCTTCCTTGAGTTTAATTATTGTAATTGAACATGTTTGGTCACACACACGCACGCACGCTTACAAATACACACATACACACACACACACACACGCGCACACACACACAAACACACACACACAGGTAAAAAGGGGCGAAAACATAACAATATTAAAATAAGTTCTCGTTTGACTAATTATTAAAGGGGTTGATGCGCTATTTTCAAACAAGGTTTATTTTAAAGGGCTTTAAAAAAAAACTTGAAAAAAAGCTGAAAAAATTATCAAAATGCCATGAAAAACAAAGGATATTGTTGACCTATTGAAAATTTGCAAAGAAACACAAATGGAGGCAGCCATCTTGGAACGATGACGTCTTCGCGCCTCTTTACCATATAAGGAATACTGACAACATGTCTTTTGAAGCAAAGAAAATCACTGCAAATGAAAAATAAGCATAACATTTAATTCTACATTTTGCATCTGTATGTTTGTTTTTGAATCAATTTGCAGTGAATGTCTTTGCTTTAAAATGTGTTTTGTCTATATGCAATTTATACTAAAAATGAGCGATGACGTCATCGTTCCAAGATGGTCGCCTCCATTTATGTTCTTTTCAAATTTTCAATCGGTCATATCTCCTTTACTTTTCATGGCATTTTGATATTTCTTTCAGTCCTTTTCAAGTTTTACAGAGCCCTTTTAAACAAATCGTGCATCAAACCCTTTAAGCTGGCTGACCTACATTTAGAGAAGCAAATTGACTGATTAATTATTAAGCTGATTGATCTAAATTTAGAGAAACAAATTACCTGATACCTGGCTGAACTCATTTTAGAGAAACAAATTACCTGATACCTGGCTGAACTCATTTTAGAGAAACAATTACCTGATACCTGGCTGAACTCATTTTAGAGAAACAATTACCTGATACCTGGCTGTACTCATTTTAGAGAAACAATATTTAGAGAAACAATTACCTGATACCTGGCTGAACTCATTTTAGAGAAACAATTACCTGATACCTGGCTGAACTCATTTTAGAGAAACAATTACCTGATACCTGGCTGAACTAATTTTAGAGAAAAAAATCACTGATTATTAAGCTGGCTGACCTACATTTAAAGATCCTTCAATGTAAAATGTAACATTCAAGCATAAAACATGTTCTGGCGCCTGAATTTAAATCATATTCCACTAATTACCATTATATACGTATGTTGGTATAGCTATTTGGCATTTTTTGCTAAATTAATTCGTTATCATTTATTATAATTATTCACTTTTCGTAAGTTGGAAAATAGAAACTGTTATTACACGATACGCCTGAATTATTGTGTGGTACTTATTTAACGTTTAGTTCTTCCCTTTGTTTATATACTAAAATTCCAAATTCGTTAGTCATTACAGCTTTTGGTTATTATTACAAATGTGTTGTGGTACATTTTGTTTGATATGTTCCAGATATTATGGATTCTCTTTGGACCTCAGTCAGTATATATGTTGTATTGATGCAGGTCCCGAAGCTTACTGTACACTATGGAGTCTCGTTGAACCCCTCTATCAGTATATATACTGTAAAATTGTAAATAAGTTTACCTATTTGGGAATTGTCTTTACCACAGGCGGTTCTTTTGATCAAACGTTCGAATCATTAAGTGGCCAGGCATTAAAGGCAATCTTCAAAATGAAGTCGTATATAAATCAATTTACTGACTTATCGGTCAGTCACACTTTATACATTTTTGACAAACTCATTTTGCCAATATTAAATTATGGCGCAGAGATATGGGGATTCTCAAATGCGGAAAAGTTAGAGAAAGTACACCTTCAATTTTGTAAACAACTTTTATGTGTTAAAACACAAACTCAAAACAATTTCATATATGGAGAACTCGGGAGAGTCCCTTTAAAAATTCAACGTATGGCCTATATTATCCGGTTCTGGTTAAAAATTACACGTACGAGTGATCGCAAATATATAAAAAATATGTATAATGTTATGTTAGATGATCTGATCGTAAACCCAAATAAATTAAACTGGGCATCTCAAGTTGAAGGGTTATTGGAACGAACAGGATTTAATGAAGTTTGGTATTCTCAAGGAGTAGAAAACATAACGTATTTCATTAATATATTTAAACAACGAATTAAAGATATGTTTATACAAAATTGGAATGCTGAATTATCGGATTCCACTAGAGCTAGTACATACAGAATAATATCAGATTTCAGGTTTAAGTATTATCTAGATGTACTAAATATAAAGAAATTTAGAGCTTTTTTTACAAAACTAAGAGTCTCTAGTCACAGGTTAGAAATAGAAACTGGTCGATGGCATAGACCAAATAAAACACCAAGATCCGAAAGAAAATGCCAGCTATGTAATATACTAGAAGACGAATTTCACTTTGTATTGGAGTGTTCACTATATCAAGATATAAGAAAAGAATATGTTAACAAATATTTTTGGAAACGGCCAAACATACCAACATTTATTGAACTTATGACAACAGAAAACAAGAGTTTATTAAAAAAACTGTCCGTTTTCATTTGTAAAAGTTTTAAAAGAAGAGACGACATGTTTTATAAATAAATATCACTTTTCTCCATTTTTGTCCACAGATATAACTGTGTTCTGATCAGTACTTAGGAATATTAATTTAAAAATATATATTAAACACTTATATACTTAATAGTTGTCAAATACTTTTTAACTAGTAACATATACAGATGATCTTGAAACTCACCTATGAAATTATACAAATTGTCAATAACTGGAAAATATTGTGTGTATTTCATATACATGTTTATATGTATGTACTATTTGCATGTGAACTGTTGGGCGTAATGCCTTATGTTTGAATAAAATATCTATCTATACTGAGCAAAAATAGAAACGTCCGCAACTTTACCCATAGATTTAGACACAGTGAAATTATATTTTATTTAATCTTATATGCCAATACCTTTGTTAAAGGCCAGCACTGTCATCAAAACAATTTTCTTTGAATCAAACTTATGGGCAAACTTATTCCCCTTGATTACAGTACACTGTGGAGTCTCCGTGAACCCCTCTATCAGTCTATAGTTTGTATCAATACAGATCCCCAAGCTTACTGTACACTATGGAGTCTCGTTGAACCCCTCTTACTGTACACTATGGAGTCCCGATGAACCCCTCTTACTGTACACTATGGAGTCTCGTTGAACCCCTCTTACTGTACACTATGGAGTCTCGTTGAACCCCTCTTACTGTGCACAATGGAGTCTCGTTGAACCCCTCTTACTGTACACTATGGAGT
>JAWPHD010021929.1:0-26717 GCA_037043455.1 Cyrtodaria siliqua
AATACGTCTTTCCGTGTGCATACTGTGAAACACATCTCGCATCATTCAATAGTTGTGTTAATGTTACGTCCAACGTACAACTGAATAAACGCATACGTACAATTAATTTGAAATATCTGAGCATTGCCGTTAATCGTATGGCAGTACATTCAATTTGACGTTCGATCAAAATTGTTTCAAAATATATACAAGGGCTCTTTACAATTGTCCTTATATTTCTCACATACCAGACGAAATTGTACATATTTCTATATCCAACACTCGCTTAAAGTCCACTATAAACCTCTTCCGCGTAACATGTTTTAAAAACAATCAATACAGTTTGAAGTAATACGCCCTGAAGCATATTTATCCAAAAAGATCTCACATAAAAACAAAGATTTTGTGAAGAAGTCGTTTAAGTCAAATGCTATAGCCCACTAGGCTCTGGTAATCAAACACTGTTAAGATGACACTCTACTTAAACCAGTCATAGTAATCGTCTATTTTAACCACTTTAAAATTACATTAACCTACACATAATGAAATGAAGGTGCAATGTTAGTTTCGAAAATGAAACCATTCACAATATTAGTTATGTTATACCTTTGCAAATTGAATAAAAAAAAAACTACATTATAAAAATAAATATTTGTATCAATATCAAACGAATGCAATTAAGATGAAACGTTAGTATAAATACTTATAATTTACAAGATAGGTTTCATATTCACTATAACATATTTATTTGAAGCTTAGTTTATATTAATTGTTATGATAGTCGGTCCAAATATGACGACGTTTTATTACCATAGCATGTTGTAAATGTACTTTTCTTATTATTATGAATGAATAGCAAAGATAATGGAAAATACATTTAACAAGAGCTGTCGGAGAACAACGCAGCTCGACTATTCGATTTTTCAGTGAATAATAAATGATATAGCCAGTATATACCATCAGAAAACAATGTGGGTGTGAGGTTGGGGGTGGGGGGGGAGGGTCGGGGCGGGTATAGAAACTCTGGCCAATATAAAATTATTGTTAGAATCTCATAAAAAATATAGTAAAATTTGGGGCAGGGTGTGAAATTTTAATATTTTTATCAGTTTTAATCCAAAAGTGTCATTTTAAAGAAATGTGTGATCGAAAGGCAACTCGGAGAGGGAGGGGATATCTGGCAATTTTAATTGTGGCCTCATTTCAGTTTTTGTTTTATTGATATTTCACCATTCTGTGTATCTGAATTTAATTTAAATTGTTTTATATGTAAATGATTGCGTTCAAATTAAAAAATAATAATATACAAATAATGGAAGATAAAACGAAAACAATTCCCCTCCCCCTGTCCACCATATGAGGCGAGACCATAAACAAACGGGGGGCAGGGCGGGGGCGCATTATAGGTGTACGTACTTAAGCTGTTGTATATATAGAAAACAACACAGACATATGTTAAAAAACACACACATTCTGGTGGTGGTGATGATGGGGTGGTGGGATGGTTGGGGGCTGGGGGGGGGGGGCGGGGGGGGGGGCGAAACATATTGATAAACTGATAAAACAAAACAATACAGATATATGAAGAAGAAAAAAATATATACATTCGGGTGGTGGTGATGATGGGGTGGGGGATTGTTAGGGGTTGGGGGTATGGCGTAACATAGCTCTAGTGTAAAAATAGACGAAAACAAACCAGAAATATGTAAAAAGAAAATAATAATAATAATAAAAAAATCGAGTTTCGAGTGTGGGGTGTGGTGGACGGAGATGGGGGGCAACATAGCTATACGTGTACGAATTTACCAAATCAACAAAGAAATATGTAACAAGAGGGCATGTGGACGCTCTACTGGCTAAAACAGCTCTTATAGATTTAAATAGATATAGCTAGATATAGCTCTCTTCTCCTATAGATTTAACAAAGGAAAATACAATATAGCATTTTTCAACAAATCAAGGCCATAACTCTGTTATTACTAACAAGATCTAGCTGGTTTCGAAATTGTCCAAGATTTCATTGATATACCGCGCTTTGCACAACAAGACATCATACTAAGGCTTCCTGTACAATTTCGTAGAAATCCAACAAGCCGTTTAAGAGGAGTAGCGCCAACAAGACATTTAAAATAAAAATGTCAAAGGGCCATAACTCCGTCAAAAATTAGCAAACTGGAACAAAATCGTGACATGCACAACTAGACATCTTACCGATGCTTCCTGCCAAGCTTCATCGAAATTCAACAAGGCATTTAGTAGCGCCGACAAGAAATTTTAAAGTAAGTGTCAAGTAATTAAAACGATAATGAAATAAAATTAAAAAAAACAAAAGCAATCAAATCAATGAAAAAAAAAAAAAAAAAATTTAAAAAAAATAAAAAAAAATAAAAAATTAAAAAAAAAGAGAAATTGAAAAATAAAAAAAATAATAAAAAAAATAAAAAATAAAAAATTAAAAAAATGTTACCACCGGGGCGCGTCCAAATTTGACACCAGGGTCACCATTTGAACAAACTTGGTAGAGGACCATAAGCTGATGCATGAGAGCTCTGTGCCATGTGGTTCCAGAGAAGAAGATTTTTTCAGTTTTTGCCTATACAAGCCTAAGTAAAACTGTGACCCCCAGGGTGGGGCTAAATGTAACCAATGGGTCACCATTTGAACAAACTTGGTAGAAGACAAAAGCTTATAGCAAATGCAAAATATTAAACCTCTGGCTCTTGCAGTTTCAGATAAGAAGATTTCTTAAGTTTTTCCCTATACATGTCTATGTAAAACATGTGACCCTTGGGGCCAAATGTGACCCGAAGGTCACCATTTGAACAAACTTGGTAAAGGACCATAAGCTTATAGCAAATGCAAAATAGTAAACCTCTAGCTCTTGCAGTTCCAGAGAAGGTTTCTTTTCAGTTTTTCCCTATACAAGCATTTATGTAAAACTGTGACCCCCGGGGCGGGGCCAGATGTGACCCAAGGGTCACCATTTGATCAAAATTGGTTAAAAACCATAAGCTTATAAATAGCAACAGCAAAATATTAAACCTCTGGCTCTTGCAGTTTCAGAGAAAAATATTTTTTAAGTTTTTCACTATACATGTCTATGTAAAACATGTGACCCTTGGGGCGGGGCCAAATATGACCCGAGGGTCACCATTTGAACAATTTTGGTAAAGGACCATAAGCTTATAGTAAATGCAAAATATCAAACCTCTGGCTGTTGTAGTTTCCGAGAAGAAGATTTTTAAAAAAAAATCCTATATAAGTCTATGTAAAACTGTGACCCCGGGGCGGGGACAAATTGACCCCAGGGTCACCATTTGAACAAACTTAGTAGAGGACCATAATCTGATGCTACATGTAATACATGAGAGCTCTGTGCCTTGTGGTTTCAGAGAAGAAGATTTTTTAAACTTGATAGTCTAGTCGTTGGCGTTGGGAGCCCATGCCCCAATATGGGTCAAGTATGAATAAGATGCATAATGATATAATAAATCCCAAACCAAAACTATAGATTTATACAACAGCTTAAGTACGTACTAGTGGGGTGAGGGAAGTGTGAGAGGGGGAGGTGGGGATAGGATTATGGGCATCATAGCTATATTTGTAAGAATTGAGCAAACCAACACAGAACTATGCAAAAAATAAATAAAAAATTGAACTTCGAGTGAGGGGGAAGACGGGGTTGGGGAGGCGTGGGGATGGGGGTGAGGGCAACATAGCTTATGTGTAAGAATTGACCAAAACAACACAGAACTATGTAAAACAAAAAAGGGTACCGGGTGGGGTGGGGTGAGGCGGGTGGGGCGGGGCGAGGAGGAGCGAGACCATGCCCCAATATGGGTGAAGTATGAATAAAATGCATAATGCTATAAGAAATTCCAAACCAAAATTATAGATATGTACAACAGCTTACACGTAAACCTTGATCTGCCTTTACTGCACATTTTATGGGCCATCACAATTTGTGTTCCATGGGAGCCGAGAATTTGCAGAAGACAAAATTACTTACGCAACCCTTTACAACATACTATAAGGAAACCAAATCCCAAATTAAGTTGAGCTAGAACAAGAAATGTAACAGATATAGACCTGTAAACACAGCTTACACGCAAACCTTGATCTGCCTTTATTGCACATTTTATGGGCCATCACAATTTGGGTTCCATGGGAGCACAGAATTTGCAGAAGACAAAATTACTTACGCAACCCTTTACAACATAATATAAGAAAACCAAATCCCAAATTTAGTTGAGCTAGAACAAGAAATGTAACAGATATAGACCTGTAAACACAGCTTACACGCAAAGTGTAATGTGAAAGAGATATGTAAAGGGCTATTAGAATGTGGGTTCGATTGGAGCCCAGGGGTTACAGGAACCAAAATTACTTAAGCAGCCCTTAAAATAATGCTATAAAGAAGCTCAAGGGCAAATTTGGTTGTGATAGGTTAAGAAATGTAAGAGACATAGACTTTTAAACACAGCTTACACGAAAACCTTGATGTGGGACGCCGACGCCGACGCCGATGCCGGGGTGATTACATAATCTCTCATATTCTTCGAATAGTCGAGCTAAAAAAGCGATATATGTGAATATAAACGTACCTGCAATCTGCTCTCCTGTAAGAAGAAAATATAACATGGAAATTCATATCAAAATACGTTCCGAGTCAAAATAAAGCTGTTAGAAAAGCATGTATTAGACTTATTTTCAGACGGGATACATAAGGGACTCGAAGTACTTAAGTTTACAAGAAATAAGAGCACCGTTTAAAGGGGCATAACATGCCGTTCCTATTATTATTTTATTTTTTTTGGCGAACATTATTTCCTAGGCGTCAGTTCAATATGGCCTTGATGTTTGACCTCCTAAAAGCAAATTGATAGTGTTTGTTGGTTAACCAAAAGCATTACATATATAAAATGTCAATAGTGTAGGTCATGCAGGTCACGAATAACAGCATGGAAGTTATTCTTCATATTCAGGTCACAGTAGTCTTGACCTTTGACCTACTAACTATAACATTAGGGATCATTGTTGCACCATAGATACTATTTGTATAAAGTTTCAAGATTATATTATTCTAAACAAAAGTTATTGAGAGGAAACCATGAGTTTGACCCAAGTTCCCAATATAGCATATTGCATATTTAAAAACATCAAGGGCTATGACTGGTTTTCGAACTCGTCCGGGCTTTCGTTGATATCAACAATCTGGTAAAGTTTGAAATATTCGGATGACAAATGAAGGCACTATCGTGTTAACAAGGCCAAAATTATAGCATATTTCAGAAAATCAAGGGCCATGACTCCGTTTGTCCGATCTGGCTGTTTTTTATTGATATCAACAATCTGGTAGTGATTGGTAAAGATCGGATGAAAAATAAAGGCCCTATCGTGTTAACGAGGCAAAAGTTAACGGACGACGGACGACGGACAACTCGCCATCCCACGTCAGATTTTTCAAAATGGCCGCCATTTTCAAAATGGCCGCCACATACGTAATAGATAATCTGTTAAACCCATATGTATTAGGTTTCATCAAAACAGATTATGTCAATCACAACAAATTCTTCAAAATGATAGACAAATGGTTGTAAAATATAAGCAGGATATATGTTTTAGTTCTAAATTGCTATACTTTTTAAAATGAACGCCAAAACATGTTGAATATAGTAAAAACTGTGATTCGTTTAATAGTTGTATGTTAGGAAGTAATTGAAATGTTGAATTTGTTCACTTACTTTTCTTATGTATTTGTGAATATTGCAACACAGACTTATGGTATTTGTGATTTCTCCCTATATATAATTCTGTTTTGTGAACGTGAATCTCTTAGATCCCAAATTTCGAAAGTTGCCGTTGTTAGTTCAAATTATCTCCCTTAATATATACCATTTACTAAATTCATGGTAAATAAATAATCTATTAAACCAATATGTATTAGGTTTTATCAAAATAGATTAAGTCAATCACAACAAATTCCGCAAAATGATAGTCACAGGGTTGTAAAGTATAATCTGGGTATATTTTCTATTTATAAATGGCTATAATTTTCAAAATGGACGCCACAACATGTTGAATTTAGTAAAAGGTGTGATTCGTTTAATAGTTTATGTTAGGAAGTAATTGAAATCTTGAAGTTGTTCACTCAGTTTTCTTGACATAGTATGTATTTGTGCATATTGCAATAAAGACTTATTTTATGGTTAAGGAGTTAACGTATTTACACGTGTCTTCGGATTGTCTCTACGTTCTCTACAGTCTATGGTATTTATGAAGGGTACATAAACAATTTTCAGAATTGGTCAATTAATTATAAAATATATTTATTAAACTCTAAAATACATTATTTGACATGGTAAACAAAAACCAAACACGCAAACATTGTATGCTAACGGGTTATTAGTGTTTTAACTATATTGTAGCCAATTGCCAAGCAGAACAATGGAAGACCATCGGGTCATTTTGTGTCGAAGCCTTCATTTTCGGGCAGAATTCGGTATTTCGATATTCCTACGGGGTATGAACAACATGAGGCTTGTTTAAAGTTCGTAGGGCTTCACGATAACTTTAAATTAGCTAATAAATTAGCTACCTAGTATTAACTGAGGCCCATTTATTCATTATAAAGGAGTTTCAAAACCAGCCAGATCGAACCAGTAACATCGGAGGTATGGCCCTTTTTCAATAGATAAATGTAAACTGGAGACCCCAGGGGTCGTGGGTTGAAATCTCACTGGAGGCACATAGTTTTTGTTCGTAAGAAACCTTGGTTCATGTGTTCAATTTATTTATTGATTTATTTATTGATTGATTTTTTAGATTGATTTTTTAGATTTTGTTTTTTTCTCATAAGAAACCTTGGTTCATTTTTTTTAATTTGGGAGCTTAGGGGCCCTCGGAGGATCAGTTTTACACAGAGTTATAGGAAAGAACTTCAAAAATCTTCTTCTCTGAAACTACACGAGATAAAGGTTTAATATTTTGTATTTATTAACAGCTTGAGTTCCTCTACCAAGTATTTTTCAAACGGTGACACTGGGGTCTAATTTGGCCCCGCCGCAAAGGATACAGTTTTACTTGTATATAAGGATTTTATTTTAATATCTTCTTCTCTGAAACTACAAGAGTCAAAGATTTAATATTTTGTATTTGCCCTCAGCTTATGGTACTCTACCAAATTTATTTGAATGGTGACCCTGGAGTCAAATTTGATCCCACCGCAGGGTCACATGTTTTACATAGAGTTACATTGGGAAAAACTTTAAAAACTCTTCTTCTCTGAAACTACAAAAGCCAGATGTTTATTATTTTGGATTTCCCATCAGCTTATGGTCTTCTACCAGGTTTGTTCAAATGGTGACATTGGATTCAAATTTGGACCTGTCTACGGGGTCACATGTTTTACATAGTCTTATATAGGGACAAACCTAAAAAGTCCTGTTCTCTGAAATTACAAGAGCCAACTGTTTAATGTTTTGTATTTACACTCAGCTTATGGTCCTTTACCAAGTTTGTTCAAATGGTGACCCTGGGGTCGAATTTGGCCCCTCCCCAGGGGTCACATGTCAAACAAATACATGTATTAACAAAAGTTTTATTTGTTTTAAAGCTAGCCAAACTTGAGCAAAATACATCTCTCCCCCTATATCTTTGTAATTGAAGACACTTTATAAAAAAACTAGTTAGATACTGCCATATCTGACATTAAATCCTTCAATCCCCTCCCCCACCATGGACACAATATAGCCAGTAGAGCGATACAGGCCCTCTTGGGACTCTTGTTTTAAAAGTTGACGCATAGCTGGCTTATCGTGTTTCCGATTACACAGCGCTTGAAGAGATGAAAGGGGATCAGACAATTACGAAATGGTCATCATAATATTCATGAGTATAATTTAAGGCAAGTTCAATTGCATTAACTTCAGCTGAATAGATAGAGACCTCATCAGGCCGGCGGGAAATATTTCCCCTATATATAATTCTGCTTTGTGAACGTGAATCTCTTAGAACCCAAATTTCGAAAGTTGCCGTTGTGAGCTCAAATTATCTCCCTTTAATATATACCATTTACTGAATTCACAGTATCCTAGTTATCCGGCACCTTTTGATTGTCACTGTCTTAATATAGCGTGTGTGTGGTTGAATCCTAAAATGTGATCCCACTCATATGAGATATAATTTATTTTATATATATATATACGTGTATATGTTAATTGTGCCTCCAAAAGAGTGTTTTATGATGTAGAGATACAGTATATCAGCGTGTGTTGAAGCAAACCTGTTTAAGAAGTGAATGCATACGTTGATTTCTGTGTCTCTCAATTCATTTTCAATTTGCTTTGAACGATAGTAGGATCTGTACCGGATTTGTTATTTGTACACAGATCAAACATAAAAGTTGGGATTTCCAAAAGTAGATATAAAATTCGAACAGGAAAAGTAGCATTCAATGACGACAGTCAACCACAAACACTCACAGAAACAAAGAACAACTTTATAAAAATGAATAAAAGGCAAAATAAGACATCACAAACACAAAAGGGTTGGCAATAGGTAAACCACCTTGGAACGGTCAGTGGCAAAAAAAGGCCGCTGGGTGTTCAAACCAGTATTTAGGGTGTACCAAACCTCACTCGTACCCTATTGTCATCCCAATAAACGGGACATTGTAAATAAAGATATCCCCGCCAGGTTATAATCACTAACAAACAAGGCAGCATTAATAGGCAATATTAGTAAAACACATAAAAGATCATGTAAATACAATATAATATATGGGTCCACCACTAAACATGCAGTGCGTTGTAAAATGATAGGGCCAAAACCTATTTTGATAAAATTTTAAACAAGTTTAATAAAGATTGTATGAAAGAGTTTATGACAAAGGACATTTGTAAATCACATCACCATAGAAGTCCGGTTGTGATAGTCCTTGTCGCAGAAGAGTTTTTAAATTACTTTTATATTTTAAAAGTCGATCATGGTTACGATAATAACATTTTGCAAAAGTTTTTCGAAGTTTATGGTAACGGTAGCCCTGCTGGAGTAGCTTTTTAGTTTTACAAATATTACGAATATTAAAGTCCTCAACACGAATACAAGCTCTAGAGAAACAAATACGTTGAGAAACACAGACCCCATAATAAGTACCTCGGGAACCATTCCCATCTAAATAGTGGTAATTAACAATATCACAATTAAAATCATCTCTTTTGTAATTGATTTTACTAATTATTTCGCCATTTTTAATAGAGAGATGTAAATTAAGAAAAGAAGCGACAGTATCAGAAATGTTAGCTTTGTTGAGTTGAAGTTCTTTAGGATAGATATTATTAATCATAGTAGAATAGAAAGGATTGTCAATGTTCAGTATGTCATCCAAATACCGAGAGGTCTCATTAAAGGCTTCAATTACATCTGCCTGAGTATCGAATGAAAGACCCATCATGAAATCTCTTTCACAGTTCGTACCCATAGGGATACCAACAATTTGTCTATAAACGATAGTTCCATACCTGACGAAAATATTATCTAATAGGAATATTAACTAATAGGAGAATGAGCGCTTCACAAACTGCTTGGCAAGTCCACATAGTGTAATTGTCTAAACTGCCGTTAGTAAAACCGCTTTAATATTGTTACATACCAAAAATGTATTTTTTAATAAGAGCAATAAGCTTGTCTTTGATAAGGTGATGTGGTAAGGTTGCCTTGTATATAGTGTAGAGAAATCATAAGTACTTATAGATGAAACTTGACGTTTATTGCAAATGTTATCAAGAACGTCTCCTGATTGCTTAATAGACCAAAATAAATTAATCCCAGAGTTTTCATAAGTTTTAGCACAACTGTGTTTAACGTGATCTTTAACGGCAATAAGACAAGTATTTAAAACCTTGGAGATGTTTGTTGTGGTGCAGGCACTAAAATTCGAAATAAAGCGAGCTTTATATGGATTTTTGTATAATTTAGGATATCCAGTATATAGTTGACAGTTTGTTTTGCTTTTCGTTTACCCCAGCCTTGAAAATAGAACAACGAGTGATATTTGTGGAAACAACATCATCCTCAGCAGATTAAACTGAAGTATACGAATTAGTGCTACTGAGTTCCAAAGATAAAACATTGACGTAATGTAGGCGTCAAATTAATGAATGAATAAATGAATGAATGGTGCTTTACGGCACGTCGACTCATATATAGGTCATATTGCGCGCAAAAAAACTGTAAAAGAATGAAAGAAATGAAATAGTAGTAATTAAACATTAATGTCAAAT
This sequence comes from Cyrtodaria siliqua, assembly GCA_037043455.1. Lineage (NCBI taxonomy): Eukaryota > Metazoa > Mollusca > Bivalvia > Adapedonta > Hiatellidae > Cyrtodaria > Cyrtodaria siliqua. The sequence continues at coordinate 10,263 of JAWPHD010021929.1, forward strand.
ATATAGTTAAAATTATTTACAAATAAGGTATGATATGGTAAAAGTAGTAACTATGTATATGTAGATCAACATATGGCCATCAACGGGCGTGTAAACAAGTAAATGCAAATATAAAAAGTATTTTACAATGAATTATACAGTCTGATATCTTTTAAAAAATCTAAAACAAGACTGTAATGAACTTTATCAAAAAACTCTTTCAAACTATTTACTTGGTATGTTTGACCGTTAATGTGTGCAAAACAGGGTATACACTTCTCAAAACTGCTAACTACACCGCTCACGTTTTGGGTTATATATATCGATGGGTTGAATGTTTTTCAATAAAATAAAAAGGAAATACCAATTCAATCATTTTTACATCATTTCATTTTATTTTTTTCATGGGCAATGCTAGAACTAAACCACAATAAGCAATTACAAACGACCCATGTAAACACTAAAGTCACACTTTTATGAACAAGAAATGAAAAGTGTGACTTTAGTGTTTACATGGGTCGTTTGTAATTGCTTATTGTGGTTTAGTTCTAGCATTGCCCATGAAAAAAATAAAATGAAATGATGTAAAAATGATTGAATTGGTATTTCCTTTTTATTTTATTGAAAAACATTCAACCCATCGATATATATAACCCAAAACGTAGCGGTGTAGTTAGCAGTTTTGAGAAGTGTACATTCTGGTAATTGCTCACCTTTGAATAAATATGAATGAGTATAACGTGTATGCTCTATTCTACATCGGACTAATACAACTTTTTCTCGACGAATATCCCTACTAGAAGGAAGCCACTCACCGAGTAACGGTTAATCGAATGAAGTTTATTGCTCACGGACAAATCCCAAGCGTCAAGACTTACGAATAGATGAGTTAATACAGGATTTAAACTCAGTGTAAGGTAATTTTGTATTAATATATGTAAATCCAATTCTGCCTTAGCACACTATCAGCTCTATCATTTCCGCGTATTCCTAAATGACTTGGAAGCCAGCAGAATATAATAACATTATCAGTTAGAAGAAAATTGTATTTCTCTAAACGTTGAAGCACAACTGGGTTATCATGTTTCATATTACCCAGGGTCTGAAGAGATTCCTCAATATCAGATTCCTGAATATAATTTAAGGCAAGCTGAATTGCCTTAAGTTCAGCTGACAAGATAGAGGCTTGCCAGACAGGCGGCTCTTTATGCTGTGTTTGCGAACAACAGCTGTCGCAGCTACCTTATCTCCATCTTTGGAACCATCTGTATACATATGTTGGAAATTACTGTATTTAGATTTAATTTCATTGAATTTACTTGAAAGATAGTAGGATCTGTACCAGAGTCATTATTATTACAAAGGTCAAAATTAATGGTTGGAGTTTCCAAAGACCACGGTGGAGTTTGTGGTACTTTGTACTTGACAATAAAATTTAGGTTAATCGACCAAAATAAGTGTTTTTCATGGCGCAAACTTATCAAGGTCTAGAAGTTTTTAATCCAACTTTATTTAAGTGAATGACTTAATGATTTAATATGTGGATTTTTCAATCCACCCTCTTCGATTGCATTTATCATATTTGAAAGATCTGGAGGATACAAAGTTTGGCATCTACAAAAGACGAACTTCTAAAAGTAGGCGATTGGAAAATTGTGGTACTGTCTTGGGCAATGATACAGGAAAATTCAAATACTTCGGCGGAACCATATTTTATAACCCAAAAAGTCAATACTTCTTCGTCCTTTTATCATGATGATCTATGTAAAAATTGGATATTTTTTATAAATGACATTGTGGACGATAATTGTTCAATTTTATCTTTTGAAAATTTATGTGCAAAATATAATATGCAAGTCCCGTTTACCAAGCATATGGGAGTGGTTAGTGCAATCCCGCGTGATTGGAAAAGATGTATAAGAAGCCAAACTAAGATCGAACTCCTAATAAATAATAATGTTATAAAACTAAAAATGGCCAAACAAGTAAATCAGATGTTTTATCCCCAGTTTTTGAAGTCAGACGGCGATTCACCCAGTAATTCCCGAAACAAATGGGACATAGATTTGGACATAACCTTATATATCGAGGATTTGAATACATTATATAAACAAACATTTATTTCAGTAGACCTCCAATCTTTAAAATTAAATTTTTACATAGAATACTTTTTACCAATGCAAGGTTACATAAATATGGAATGTCTGAAACCGAACTGTGTACTTTTTGTAATAATTGTAAAGGAACTATTTTACATTTATTTTATGACTGCATCTTTTCCAGAGAGAGCTTTTCGGTCATCTGAAGGAAGAATGCAATATTTCGTTAGAAGTCAAACCGGATGATATCATTCTAGGCTGTAAGTGCTTAACAGACATTGACAATATTTTATATATTTTAGCGCCTCTCTATAAAAAGTATATTTATTCTTGCAAACTGAGAAAATGTATTTTACTCTGTTTATATAGAACAAGTTAAAATATTTAGAAATATTGAATTGTTCTCAATATATATGTACCCCTTAGCAAAAGGTTATACTATTTTAATAAAGATGGACTGTAATTCAGGATATGCTGTGACAAAACATATCAGAACTATAGGTTATTTGGCAGTAATTAGCTGTACGTTATATTGTATAATCATTCCCTGTATGATTAAATTCTCAATAGAGAGCAGAGAGGTAATATTAAAAACAACACTTGTATTGTATGAGGTCGTAAAAATCACATCTCTATTGTATGTCTAAAAATGTATGTACACTTGATATTTGAAATAAAATGTTAAAAACAAACAAAAATAGGTTAATTTCGCGATCTCTTAGCTTCGATTTAATACGAAGGCCTTTGGTTTTCGATCAAAAAGAGATTCATAACTAGGATTAAAACAGTATCAAAATTTGGGTTTGATGGATTAGATTGTAATTTACATACTGAAGGGCTAATTCGTCTCGTCTATGATACAGAGATGGTTCGTCAGCTTCAGCGTGTATACTAAGGCTTTCGGCTGGTTATGTACGAAAGGCACCCAAGGCGAGTCGTAATCCCTGATTATGTGTAGGATCTAGAATCTGCAAGTAAGACTTGCGAGCCGATCCATATACTATTGAGCCGCAGTCTAGCTTGGATCTAATAAGAGATCTATAAAGTCGTAAATGCACTTTCCGTTCAGCTCTCCAATTAGTGTGTGCATCAAATTTATGTAAATTAAGAGCTTTAGGGCATTTAGCCATGCTATACAGTGTAAGATGATGGTCTTCATGATATGTACGTAGCTTAAAAAATGCATACAATTCGTTTTGGATTTAGAAAATTTAAAAACATCTTCGTTAGACCAATATTGAGACAGTGTGGTCTCTCAATAGTGTTCAATTTCTTTGCTTATAACAAAGTACCTCTGGCAAAACAATGACTCGTATTGATTTTGTGGTTTGTTTGACAACGATCAAAGTGACACGATTATGAAAAATGCCTTTAACGCTTGCATCTGTATACTACATGTATACTGTTATACCTACACTATTAAAACTTAATCTAACGATTATCCATAGTGCAACACGACCCATACTGGTGTTATGGTTAGTTGTTCAAATTTCAAGGTCGCATCTTATGTGGTAATATTGCTAAGTTAATACGATACATACCTATGTCCTCTACAGCAGACTCTAAATCGTCGTAAAATGTAATTCGAATGTGTACTTCGGTATGCGCATCAGTAGAGAAATTCATAGGTTTACTGGTGCTCGCAAGTAACTCAATAAGATCACTACAATTATTAACTGTTATGCCAACAATTGCACTACCCGATCTCACAAAACGGATGACAGCCTTTTTTTTCAGAAAATCCACGAAATCGAATACATGTATACTTCTCTTTTCTTCTACAATAGCTTCTTTAAGCTTTTGTTGAACATCTTCATCGGTAGGGCCGCCACTAAACACTTCCAATTTAGCCGTGAATTCTGTAAAATATTTTAAGAAAGAAAGATGTACGAATATCAACCAAATAATTTGAATATCGTTTGTCAAATTTAAACTCATCGAGACAAAACGTAGCAATTTTAACTGAATTTTATTCTCAGGATAGTTTTCGTTTTAGTAGCACAACGCTACAAGTTGCCATTTTATAAAGTCGACACTGCCCATTAAACAACGGCAGGTGAGATTTATGAGACACTTGTGATTTATACGTAGATTGGGAAATAGTTCACACTCGACGGATATTTTGGAATTCTTTTTACATTCACTTTGTTTAAACTAACTCAAGTAAGGTATTTAACATGTATTCAAGACACACGTAATAAAACATTAAATGAACTTTTGTTTTGACAAACGGTCTTGGGACGTGATGGTATGATAAACAAAAGCATGTTCCACACTCGTTTGTTATCCGCTTTTCATGTCCCTCAGGAAATAAACTATATCAAATCAACTATAAAACTAAATACAACGCAAAACATTTAGAGGATACGGTTTTATTTTCGGCGCATACATCGCATATATTTTGTTACAGTGTCATTATAGGATTCGGCGTGAACATACCAAGATGGTGTATGGGACCATAAGTCAGTCCTTTCTAATCAGATCTGGTGGAATTTTGAACTTGACTGATCTGTATTCGTGTAGAATAGAAAATAGGGTATAAATGGCCAAATGGAGCATTGTTCAAAGACTAGATCGGACCATGAAACTGTTCAAGCCGTTGACATTTCTTGTGTCTATGTCGGTGAGTTTTTATAAAAAAATGTCTATGTCGGTGACCTATCTTTATGACAACACAGTAAAACGATGTCTGGACCGCTGACTTTTACCTGTTTTTCTTCCAGAAATTACGTATTTTTTAGTTAATACTAAACGAAATTAAATTATGTTTCAAAGTATAGAAATACTAAAGGATTGCCTATCACTAGTTCCAAGAATACTGCTCACATCTGTCAAAATATACAAATGAGACGGAAAAGAAGTTTGTTTTTATCGTTACGTGTTTAATTGATCTGCCGGCTGAATTATGACTTCGGGCACATGAACCATTACGTGGTCCCGCCTTAATTCCATTAAGCGATGGGAAAGCTTATATAAGCAGGATTTTATTACGGATATTTTGACAATAAAATAAATTTAAAAACATTGTTTACTGAATAAAATGCTATAACATGTTTAATATTGCCTATTAAATTGTTTAATTTTACAATATGCAAACGTTTTAAGCCGAAATTAAGATTTTATTTCATACCACAGCCAACCCCGTTTTCTCTTCTTGGAGAATGGGTTGGATGGGGTATGAATGTTAATACTCGGACCACGTAATGGATGCCGATTCAACACATTCAAAGCATACGTGAATTTTATATTTTATTTGTTCCATAATCACCGTGTAAAGTCAACACCTACCTTTCAATGTTTTTATCATCCACCATTTCGGTATCGTGATCACGACAGTATAAAATGATGCCAATGTATTTGAATCTCGTTTTATGTGTTCGACTTTAGATTCAATCTAACAAGTTTGCCTTCATTTGGCATGTATAGCATATACGAAATGTTATTTATTGAAACATATTTATTTATTTTTTCACTATTTCACAGAATCGAAACACGTGAAAACGACACAAACCTCTGATTTGCAGTTCACTTTGGCCAACTGTATCTCGATTTTGCTCATTCCATTCCTTAAATTCGTCCTGAAGAGTGTTTAATGTTAAACGTAGCTCTGTAAACATATTTAAAGGAGAAATAAGGACAAATAGAGTAAATCTTTGGAGCGATTATTTTTGTTAACATCAATCATGTTACTGAGAAGAATTGAATGAGACATAAGAAAACTTGAATGGATAGCTAACGAATCGGACAGAGATGTACAGCAACATTGTTAGTATCTAAGGGTTACATAGTTATCATTAATATGCCTACGTATTACAACATACATTTTAGTCACTTGCTTTAACATAAAAAAAGATATTTTGAATGTGTCAATAAGAGACATTGGGTGGTGTTTCAACAGAAAAGCACCATGATGATATACAAATCATGGTTTTATCTATCGAGTAACAGCGCACAGGTTTTACCGGCAATATATATCGAAATGTAAAAAATAATACAGAAAGCGATTTTGCGCAATTCTGATTGCAGAAGTTTCTCTGGTAATGTTCTACACTTATTATTTTTGCATATTAATTTACTCTAGCCCTACACATGAATGATATTGAGATAAAAACAAATGTCATGTATTTAGAAACTTAACCACCGGAGAAACACATGTGACCCAGGTCTTGTATTTTGGATTGTAGTATGTACTCTTTTATTATTGGCGGATGCAAACATAATGTACTAGAAGAGAGGTATATTTACAGTATTCATAGTCTGTTCAAATGTTTACGTTTACTGCTTGTAATTTCCAGTCTGTGTATATTGACCAATACATGTGAGTAATGAGTGAGTGAGTGAGTGAGTGAGTGAGTGAGTGAGTGAGTGAGTGAGTGAGTGAGTGAGTGAGTGAGTGAGTGAGTGAGTGAGTGAGTGAGTGAGTGAGTGAGTGAGTGAGTGAGTGAGTGAGTGAGTGAGTGAGTGAGTGAGTGAGTGAGTGAGTGAGTGAGTGAGTGAGTGAGTGAGTGAGTGAGTGAGTGAGTGAGCGATTATATTGCATAATGGGTCCTTACACCAACTGCACCTAGTTACTCATGAAGGTATCTCGTTTTTTCACGTGAGTGAAAGGAAGCCTATTATAACCCCGACGGCCACAGTCTCACAATGGCGCCCAACGTGGGGCCGTGACGGAGTAAACTCCGAGAAACATGTTTAATGATTCTCTGTACCCATGTTAATTCGAGGACGAATTTCAATCTATAGGGGGAGGATGTCACGGTTCATAGATATCTAACAGGTAGATTGCTGATGCATTGTCCGGCTGGTTAGCACAGTCGGTAAAGCATCGGAACGGTAGTCCGAAGGTCCCGGGTTCGAGCCCCGGTCTGGCTGCACATTTATATATCCTTGTGACACACAGATACTGAAAATCACACCTTTTTAAACCCTATTATTCGCCTCTTCCAATTATACAAGGGTTACATGGTTTGTCTCATTTACTGGTACTAACGGACCATACTAATGGAAGATAAAGAACATGGCTGTAAAGGTTAAATACATATCTTGCCGACAAGGTTTTACATTATCGGTTTATGCCGACTTTGACCTATTAACCCAAAAATGAAAAGGGGTCCTTATTTCACTGTGGTCAATCTACACAATACAGTTGATAACCATTGATACTAAGACTGGAGAGGTATCGTGCAGACAAGTTATTTTTATGATCGGGTCAAAGTGGGCTTGAACAATGACCTGCTGAGCACAATTGTTTAAAAGGCTTCTTCTGTCATTATGGACAATCTATTTGTGAAGTTGGATGAATGTTCCTACAGCGATTGCATCAGTTATCTACGAATACGGCTTTTCCTAATTAGGTCATTGTGACCTTGACCGTTAACCTATTGACCCCATCCCACCTCCCCACCCCCACACACATACACTATAGTGAAACTTCTCTAACCGTAGCCTGTCTTTGGATTAACGTGATTATAGAGGTTGAACAGTTATCAAGCGGGTAATGTCTCATACGGTCGTGGTTATGGCGACCTTTACCTTTGACCTACTGACCTAAAAATGAAAAAAATCAGAACAGCCAGGCAGACGGACAAAGTGAAATCTATAGAGCTCCACCAGCCAGTTATCCCGTTGAAAATCCATCTTACAAGAGGTTGAGAACACGACCTTGTATATCATTAAATACAATCGCCGCAAGCGCAAACTTTCTATGAAAACTAATAAATCGTATATCACAAATGCTTTAAAATGTTTTATAATGCCAATAGCCAATTCATCGTGTCAATATATTAATTTACTTAAAATACCTTTAACTTACCCTCTACTTGTTCAGCACGTAGCAGTGTACCTTTTCCCGTAGCCACATACTTTTCTTCGGATTTTGCTTAAAAAATATGCCCACAAAAGTATGCTTATATTATTAAATAATGTGTACATAATGTATACTACGAATTAAAGCAATCTACGAGACCGATTAGTAAATATGGAAGACGTTTGTCTACCGTATGTACTTTATACCTCCCTCTCGTTCTCTTTGGCTGAAGGATGAGTTCCAAATCGTCATAACCGCTCACTGATAGTCGAGCAATGTCAACAACATATTTACGTGACATAAAGCAATTTTCAAATTAAATCTAATCTAACTACATACAGTTTTGATAAGCTAGCCATCTGTTATTAAAATATTACTTACAAATGTCACTGTACTATAAGTGTTTTGAATATGTTCTCAACAATATAATTCAAACCGTTATGCTTAATAATCCGATATTGTAAAATTAAATAAATTGCTTTCAAGACCTATGTCGGGTTTGTTTTATATTCATATATACATGATCAACATTGTGTAATACTTTTATTGCCTACCAATGCTGCCTAGTTTGTTAGAGGATATAGCATGACGGGGATTTCTTTACTTACACTAAATCCTGTAACTGGGATGACGATAGGGTAAGAGTGAGGTTTGCTGCACGCACCCAAGATCCTGGTTTAAACCCTGTTTATTTACACTGTCCCGTTTTACTGGGATGAAAATACGGGAAGGGCCTGGCTCACCAAAGAACCTGGTTTAAAGCCATAATCGGTCTTTTTTGCCATTAACCATTCCTGTGTGGTTCATGTAGCCCTATTGTCAACCCTTTTATGTTTGTGATATCATATCTTGACCTTTATTCGTTTTTGTAATTATTGTTTGTTTCTGTACGTGTTTTGGTTGACTGTGGTCCTTGAATGCTATATTTCCTGTTCGACTTTTATATCTGCTTTTACACATATTAAGAAAGTGTATTTCCAGTCTGTTATATTCACGTTATTTAATTTTCAATAACTGATTTTGGTGAAGCAGAATAACAATAAATGCTGATAACAGAGCTCCTTTGGAAGCAACAAACACATCCAATGGAACAATGTAGCAGACTCGGAATGAATGAATGGTGTTTTACGGCACGTCGACACATAAATAGGAAGACTCGGTCCCACCGAGTCTGTTCAGGAGAGTTAATGTACGATGCAACACCGCTCACGCCCCACTACCACCGGCTTTAGCGGTTTTCTACATCAAAGCCACATATATTGGGCTCGTTGATCCCAAAGGACTAGAAAAAAAAAACACTACTGAATCGTAGCACGGGGAGACATGTTACAGCCGCCGCAGTGCTCTAAACGAACGCTAGTGTGAATGTTAATAAATACTGATACGGGAGATCCTTTGTAGTTCGTTCATGAAAGTTAATTTTAGAAGCAACACCTCTTACAACCCTTAGCACCGGCTTATGTGGCACTTTATCTCAACGGCACATATTTTGGCACAAAGCGTGGCGTAGTATAACAGTTTTCAATAATAATTAATGAGGTAATTTTGATTTAAGATAATAGAGCATTAAATGAGTTGTTTCATTATTTCTCAGTTTGTGTACAGGCGTCTATTTCTATCTTAGATATATTTGGCAGGATAACTGTTAAATGTTTAGATTAAACAACTTCAACATAACAAACCACAAACCCAATAATATTGGAAATTCCCTATCTCAACCAGCGAAGTAGCCAAAATATCAATTGCGCCCTTTACTTCTCCTCTTTTCAGACGCAAATATTCATTGATTGAAATATGACTAATGCAGAACACAATGAGAGTATAGACTACTAGTAAATCTTTTTTATTATAAAAATATTCAAAATAAAAGGTTAAACTCGTTTTTTTCTCAAACTGTTTAAGAAAGGTATTATAATCGGAAAGGGAAATAAATGTGTTGTAGGTTTTGACATGAATGAAACATGTACGAACTCTTTACCACATGTCCTCCTTAAGGAAGGTTATAACGCCCTGACATAAATATTACAATACACTAGAATGTGTAATAAATATGAAAATAAAGACCAAACCGCCGTTCGGTCTTTTGTTTTCATCTCGGCCTGCAATCGTAGTTGCATCATCGATTTCGAAAACAGGTAATTACCGGGTTACAGATACCGACAAAGCAGTTCCGACTATTCCACAGGGTACGGAGAAAACTGATCGACATATGTAACCAGCGACACTGTCATTAATAAATGTACGTTATGTGGCACATTCTGATGTGATAAATAGAATCTCACATTCGTGTTTTATAATATTAAACTCGTTGTAGAAAGTTAATGTTGTAGACATATAAAGATACTCTATTTATCATATGTGTGTTTAAAGTCCGCACTGTCCTACGTGGAACTGAGATCCATTTCACAGTTTCCTATAAATATGTGTGTGAACAAACACAATACTAATACACATATATTATCATGTACATTCCTGTAGTAAACATATCTTTTACCTTTCTCTGGTAAACTCGTATCATTCGGAAAGAATGTTTTATGATAGTTCTGTTGTGAGATCCGTTCGAACACGTGAAACACTGCCTTGGTTTTTTCGCTTTCTACCGTTATTACATCAATCATCAAGTTGCTGTTTACCTTCGGACTTAGTAATTCGACGCGGTCGATATCAGAGAATACATTCTGAAAGATATGTTTATAACATGTAAATACATTTCAAGACAGTCAAATGCTGTTTAAAAGAGTCCCTTCCTCCATTCAGTCATTGCTAACTGGATTATTTATACATTGTATTACCTTTTCAAGTCAGACATTCTTGCAGAACCATATTACTGTTTGCATGAAACAAATGGCAGGCAGGTACGTGTGATTTCGCCACCTGTTCAGAGGTTTTAATAAACGATGCCACTTGAGCAAGTGGTGGTGAAATTTAAATTAAAATTAAACTTCGAACGAATTCTCAAAATTCGAATATTCACTTGTAATCAAATACTCAGGTCTCACACCTCTAATATCTCTTATGAAAGCTCGCGGACACCGAGACAATAGGAAAACAGAAAATAAGTATTTTCCTCCGCCATTTCAACTTTGAATTTCAAAACAATGGAATTTGTGCGTTAAAGGACAAATTACTGTTATTTAAGTGGTCATATGCCATTTATTGTATAACATTCTGTCGATGCATTTTATAACATGACACCAGCAATTTAATTACCACTTCCTCACTCCAATGTTCGAGTTGTTCCCTTTTGATGTTCTTAAATCAGTAGTTTATTGTTTTTGTCTAAACGAACTATACATGTGTTCCTTGTTTTATGAATCAGAGAGTGATGCACTTGGGTCCTTGAAGATGGTCGGCGGTTTGCTATTAGTCAAGCTGACCTTTTGCATGTTTGAAAAATAAATACTAAAAAAGAAATAATAATAAATAAATCAATAAAAAAAAATTGTTGATTGCAAGTTTTGCAAGAGTTTTGCTTATATTTTATATATAGAATTACACAGGACGTTATTCATTCAAGCTTAGCCTTTCACAGAGAGCTGTACAGGTCGTGTGTGCCCACCCAGCCACCCACCCACGATATACACCGTTTAGTAATATAAACTTGAAATAAGCAATACGTTACAGTTTAAGTATTTTCATAATATCGATAATGTTACTCATAATTTAGCATAATAAAGTCTTCCAACCAAGTAAACAAAATTGTAAAAATGTGCATTTCTTTGCGTGACACGACTACAATAATCCAATAGTCGTAAAACAAAGATTAATGGTAATTGATTGATATCGGTAATTGTGGGAGGTAAGTCAGTATGGACTTGTCTACACGAATTACTTTTCATGAAAGTATTGGATTCTTGATCAGGTATAGATTTTAGGGAGATTCTGCCATATATACTAGTATTAGTACCATTTTTTGTACTGTAGTTGCGTATAGTTGCCCTTTTTATTTTCTCATGTCAGAGATCTAAGACCGAATACAGATTGGTCACTTACTCACATATTTCATAATAGCGTATGGAGCACTGTACAACTGCCAAATCTTATTTTTCAATTTCTCTTCTTATATTTGAGGCAGCAATTATATAATATTATAACCGTATAGTTGATATTATTCTTTTTACTTTTTGAGTTGCAGACCCCTGATATGAAAAATGACAAAATTTTCAGCAAAACCGTAACATGAACAAGCATAACATAGGCCACAGAGGCTTTTTTAAATCATATTTGTTAGCACTGTTAGTAGATATAGCACTATTGAAAATACCAACGTATTCCAAACATAGTCTTTAATTTCAGAGCAATTGTAGCCTTGTGTTCAAAGAAATTACAGCTTCTATACAGTCACAAATGAATGTGCATACGTGAAATGTTCAGTGTATTATATTTGAATGCATCCGTTGCGAATCTCTTTTATGACGTCTCTTCTCATGTGATAACAAGCAGTCTTACTATTGGTTATGTGTTTGTGTGTTAATTATATTTTGTTTGCATAGGTCGTATGAACGGACAAGATGCCAAAACAGATCAATACTTTTTATATTTGATAATATGTTTATATTAAGAAAATGAACGAAATATGTTTAGTATTTTTCAGAGAGCCTTATTATGTGCAGCTTATATGTAGTACACGAATTTTGGACACATCTGTGAAGTAACATGTATCAGTACATAATGATAAAGAGATCTAAGGCCGATCAAGATATAAACTCCCAATTATGTGTTGGTTATTCTTATGTGAACGTGATTTGTCCTTGGCCATCGTGTGTTGTATGGTAATTTAAGAGGATGAATAATTGGTATTAAATATTTCATTTAGTGGTCAAGAGATTGACGTTTGCATGTTATGCAAACTACATAAGAAGATAAATCATTTATATTTGTCAGAGTCGTAGACGACAAACAAGAGGCCTAAGAGGGCCTGTAAACGCTCTACTGGCTGTTATACCATTGATGAATCGAGTCGTACTACATGGTGTCTAGAGTGTACACAAGGTTTTTCAAGTATTTGACCTAGTGACCTAGTTTTTGACCCCATGGGACCCATTTTCGAACTTGACCAAAATATGATTAAGACAACTTTTCGACAAAGTTTCATCAAGATCGGGTCAGAAATATGGCCTCTAGAGTGTACACAAGGTTTTCAAGTATTTGACCTAGTGACCTAGTTTTTGACCCTGTGTGACCCATTTTCGACCTTTAGCAAGCTATAATTGAGACAAATATTCTGACAAAATTGCATCAAGATCGGGTCAAAAATATGGCCTCTAGAGTGTACACAAGTTTTTTCAAGTATTTGACCTAGTGACCTAGTTTTTGACCCCACATGACCCATTGTTCGACTTGACCGAGATTTCATTGAGACAAACATTCTGACAAAGTTTCATCAAGATCGGGTCAAAAATATGGCCTCTAGAGTGTACACACTGTTTTTCCAAAGTTTGACCTAGTGACCTAGTTTTTAAACCATGTGACCTATTTTTGAAATTGACCAAGATATAATTAAGACAAACATTTTGACAAAGTTTCATCAAGATTGGGTCAGAAATACGGCTTCTAGAGTGTACACAAGGTTTTTCAAGCATTTGACCTAGTGACCTAGATTTTAACCCCATGTGACCCATTTTCAAACTTGACCAAGATATAATTAAGACAAACATTCTGACAAAGTTGCATCAAGCTCGGGTCAAAAATATGGCCTCTAGAGTGTACACAAGGTTTTTCCAATATTTGACCTAGTGACCTAGTTTTTAACTTCATGTGACCCATTTCCGAACTTGATCAAGACATAATTCAGATAAACAATTTGACAAGGTTTCATCAAGATTGGGTAACAAATATGACCTCTAGAGTGTACACAAGTTTTTTCAAGTATTTGACCTAGTGACCTAGTTTTTGACCTCACATGACCCATTTTTGAACTTGACCGAGATTTCATTGAGGCAAACATTCTGACAAAGCTTCATCAAGATCGGGTCAAAAATATGGCCTCTAGAGTGTACACACGGTTTTTCCAAAGTTTGACCTAGTGACCTAGTTTTTAAACCATGTGACCCATTTTTGAACTTGGCCAAGATATAATTAAGACAAACATTTTGACAAAGTTTCATCAAGATTGGGTCAGAAATACGGCTTCTAGAGTGTACACAAGGTTTTTCAAGTATTTGACCTAGTGACCTAGTTTCTAACCCCATGTGACCCATTTTCAAACTTGACCAAGATATAATTAAGACAAACATTCTGACAAAGTTGCATCAAGCTCGGGTCATAAATATGGCCTCTAGAGTGTACACAAGGTTTTTCCAATATTTGACCTAGAGACCTAGTTTTTGACCCCACATGACCCATTTTCGAACTTGACCGAGATTTCATTGAGACAAACAATTAAGATAATCATTCTGACTAAGTTGCATCAAGCTCGGGTCAAAAATATGGCCTCTAGAGTGTACACAAGGTTTTTCCAATATTTGACCTAGTGACCTAGTTTTTAACTTCATGTGACCCATTTCCAAACTTGATCAAGATATAATTAAGATAAACAATTTGACAAAGTTTCATCGAGATTGGGTAACAAATATGACCTCTAAAGTGTACACATTTTTTTTCAAGTATTTGACCTAGTGACCTAGTTTTTGACCCCACATGACCCATTTTTGAACTTGACCTAGATTTCATTGAGACAAACATTCTGACAAAGTTTTATCAAGATCGGTTCAAAAATATGGCCTCTAGAGTGTACACACGGTTTTTCCAAAGTTTGACCAAGTGACCTAGTTTTTAAACCATGTGACCCATTTTTGAACTTGACCAAGATATAATTAAGACAAACATTTTGACAAAGTTTCATCAAGATTGGGTAACAAATATAACCTCTAAAGTGTACACAAGTTTTTTCAAGTATTTGACCTAGTGACCTAGTTTTTGACCCCACATGACCCATTGTTCGACTTGACCGAGATTTCATTGAGACAAACATTCTGACAAAGTTTCATCAAGATCGGGTCAAAAATATGGCCTCTAGAGTGTACACACTGTTTTTCCAAAGTTTGACCTAGTGACCTAGTTTTTAAACCATGTGACCTATTTTTGAAATTGACCAAGATATAATTAAGACAAACATTTTGACAAAGTTTCATCAAGATTGGGTCAGAAATACGGCTTCTAGAGTGTACACAAGGTTTTTCAAGTATTTAACCTAGTGACCTAGTTTTTAACCCCATGTGACCCATTTTCAAACTTGACCAAGATATAATTAAGACAAACATTCTGACAAAGTTGCATCAAGCTCGGGTCAAAAATATGGCCTCTAGAGTGTACACAAGGTTTTTCCAATATTTGACCTAGTGACCTAGTTTTTGACCCCACATGACCCATTTTCGAGCTTGACCGAGATTTCATTGAGACAAACAATTAAGATAAACATTCTGACAAAGTTGCATCAAGCTCGGGTCAAAAATATGGCCTCTAGAGTGTACACAAGGTTTTTCAAGTATTTGACCTAGTGACCTAGTTTTTAACTTCATGTGACCCATTTCCAAACTTGATCAAGATATAATTAAGATAAACAATTTGACAAAGTTTCATCAATATTGGGTAACAAATATGACCTCTAAAGTGTACACATTTTTTTTCAAGTATTTGACCTAGTGACCTAGTTTTTGATCCCACATGACCCATTTTTGAACTTGACCGAGATTTCATTGAGACAAACATTCTGACAAAGTTGGTTATAATACAAGGGCCAATTTACACTGGTCTTATATTCATGTGACAAACATAGTTTGTCTCAATGTCTCGCATAACTAAGCTCTGAAACTACGTTCTATCTCCACCTAAAAGTTTAATACTCCACGATGGAAATAAACTCTGTCTCTGTCGAATCTATCGTCATGTGTCTATCTTATGTATAGTTTGTCGCAGTCATACAATGGGACATTATAATACCATTTGACAAAATATGTATTGTAACTATTGTATAGTTGGATATTTTCGACATCTAAGACATGTTATGTACACATTAAATATTTTATTTACAAAGTTTATATTTTGTTTCCACATTATGTGTATCATGGTTACATTAATATATACAATATCGATATAAATACATATACAAGTAAGAGCGCTCTAACTAATTATAATTGTACTACATGTGTCGGTTCAGTTTGCTAATGATTTATGTCAAAGCTGTTTTTGAAAAATTATATAGAAGAGAATGCCTCACTCCTATTGTAGAATCAAAAGGCTAACATCTATACCCTTGGAAGGTATAATTGGCAGTTTAAAGCTTATATATGACGTCATAATCCTCACTGCTAATGGTAGCCAATACTTATGTAACAAAATATCAAGATTGCAAACTGAAGCGTCTTTTATCGACTGAAAAATAATAATAAGATTGATTGTGATTTAACGGCATGTCATGTTGTGCACATAGTCATACACACATATATATATGCATACACATATACACACATACATACACATGTACATATACACATACATGCATGCACACATCCGCATGCATATACACGCAGACACACCTGCACATACATGTGCATACATGTACCTGACATC
>JAWPHD010021930.1:0-26709 GCA_037043455.1 Cyrtodaria siliqua
GCAGAATGATACTTGTTGACATTTCATTGCCAAGGGACGTAATACGTGTACGGGAAAATAGGAGAAAAAGAGATAACTTAGATTTTTACGCAATCTGATAGTACATATGATTATTATTCATAATAGTAATACGTATAGAATATGTACAATATTATCTGGCTTGTTGTTATGATTGTTAATATGACTATTGTTATAATTATTGCAGCAAACCTGTATCAAGACACAACGTTAATCGCTTCTCAAGTGAGCCCAGAAGTTGCATATAAAGCCATGCCAAGCCAACAATGCGTTCCACCGTAAGTTTTTCATATGTATACGTACTTTCAACAGATATGCACAAGTCAGAAATGAAACGGGCACTCTATGGCACGCAGAATGATACTTGTTGACATTTCATTGCCAAGGGACGTAATACGTGTACGGGAAAATAGGAGAAAAAGAGATAACTTAGATTTTTACGCGATCTGATAGTACATATGATTATTATTCATAATAGTAATACGTATAGAATATGTACAATATTATCTGGCTTGTTGTTATGATTGTTAATATGACTATTGTTATAATTATTGCAGCAAACCTGTATCAAGACACAACGTTAATCGCTTCTCAAGTGAGCCTAGAAGTTGCATGTACAAGCCATGACAAGCCAACAATGCGTTCCACCGTAAGTTTTTCATATGTATACGTACTTTCAACAGATATGCACAAGTCAGAAATGAAACGGGCACTCTATGGCACGCAGAATGATACTTGTTGACATTTCATTGCCAAGGGACGTAATACGTGTACGGGAAAAAAGGAGAAACAGAGATAACTTAGATTTTTACGCGATCTGATAGTACATATGATTATTATTCATAATAGTAATACGTATAGAATATGTACAATATTATCTGGCTTGTTGTTATGATTGTTAATATGACTATTGTTATAATTATTGCAGCAAACCTGTATCAAGACACAACGTTAATCGCTTCTCAAGTGAGCCCAGAAGTTGCATGTACAAGCCATTACAAGCCAACATTGCGTTCCACCGTAAGTTTATCATATGTATACGTACTTTCAACAGATATGCACAAGTCAGAAATGAAACGGGCACTCTATGGCACGCAGAATGATACTTGTTGACATTTCATTGCCAAGGGACGTAATACGTGTACGGGAAAATAGGACAAACAGAGATAACTTAGATTTTTACGCGATATGATAGTACATATGATTATTATTCATAATAGTAATACGTATAGAATATGTACAATATTATCTGGCTTGTTGTTATGATTGTTAATATGACTATTGTTATAATTATTGCAGCAAACCTGTATCAAGACACAATGTTAATCGCTTTTTAAGTGAGCCCAGAAGTTGCATGTACAAGCCATGACAAGCCAACAATGCGTTCCACCGTAAGTTTTTCATATGTATACGTACTTTCAACAGATATGCACAAGTCAGAAATGAAACGGGCACTCTATGGCACGCAGAATGATACTTGTTGACATTTCATTGCCAAGGGACGTAATACGTGTACGGGAAAATAGGACAAACAGAGATAACTTAGATTTTTACGCGATCTGATAGTACATATGATTATTATTCATAATAGTAATACGTAAAGAATATGTACAATATTATCTGGCTAGTTGTTATGATTGTTAATATGACTATTGTTATAATTATTGCAGCAAACCTGTATCAAGACACAACGTTAATCGCTTCTCAAGTGAGCCCAGAAGTTGCATGTACAAGCCATGACAAGCCAACAATGCGTTCCACCGTAAGTTTTTCATATGTATACGTACTTTCAACAGATATGCACAAGTCAGAAATGAAACGGGCACTCTTTGGCACGCAGAAAGATACTTGTTGACATTTCATTGCCAAGGGACGTAATACGTGTACGGGAAAATAGGACAAACAGAGATAACTTAGATTTTTACGCGATCTGATAGTACATATGATTATTATTCATAATAGTAATACGTATAGAATATGTACAATATTATCTGGCTTGTTGTTATGATTGTTAATATGACTATTGTTATAATTATTGCAGCAAACCTGTATCAAGACACAACGTTAATCGCTTTTCAAGTGAGCCCAGAAGTTGCATGTACAAGCCATGACAAGCCAACAATGCGTTCCACCGTAAGTTTTTCATATGTATACGCACTTTCAACAGATATGCACACATCAGAAATGAAACGTGCACTCTATGGCACGCAGAATGATACTTGTTGACATTTCATTGCCAAGGGACGTAATACGTGTACGGGAAAATAGGACAAACAGAGATAACTTAGATTTTTACGCGATCTGATAGTACATATGATTATTATTCATAATAGTAATACGTAAAGAATATGTACAATATTATCTGGCTTGTTGTTATGATTGTTAATATGACTATTGTTATAATTATTGCAGCAAACCTGTATCAAGACACAACGTTAATCGCTTCTCAAGTGAGCCCAGAAGTTGCATGTACAAGCCATGACAAGCTAACAATGAGTTCCACCGTAAGTTTTTCATATGTATACGTACTTTCAACAGATATGCACAAGTCAGAAATGAAACGGGCACTCTATGGCACGCAGAATGATACTTGTTGACATTTCATTGCCAAGGGACGTAATACGTGTACGGGAAAATAGGACAAACAGAGATAACTTAGATTTTTACGCGATCTGATAGTACATATGATTATTATTCATAATAGTAATACGTTAAGAATATGTACAATATTATCTGGCTAGTTGTTATGATTGTTAATATGACTATTGTTATAATTATTGCAGCAAACCTGTATCAAGACACAACGTTAATCGCTTCTCAAGTGAGCCCAGAAGTTGCATGTACAAGCCATGACAAGCCAACAATGCGTTCCACCGTAAGTTTTTCATATGTATACGTACTTTCAACAGATATGCACAAGTCAGAAATGAAACGGGCACTCTATGGCACGCAGAATGATACTTGTTGACATTTCATTGCCAAGGGACGTAATATGTGTACGAGAAAATAGGACAAACAGAGATAACTTAGATTTTTACGCGATCTGATAGTACATATGATTATTATTCATAATAGTAATACGTATAGAATATGTACAATATTATCTGGCTTGTTGTTATGATTGTTAATATGACTATTGTTATAATTATTGTAGCAAACCTGTATCAAGACACAACGTTAATCGCTTTTCAAGTGAGCGCAGAAGTTGCATGTACAAGCCATGACAAGCCAACAATGCGTTCCACCGTAGGTTTTTCATATGTATACGCACTTTCAACAGATATGCACACATCAGAAATGAAACGTGCACTCTATGGCACGCAGAATGATACTTGTTGACATTTCATTGCCAAGGGACGTAATGCGTGTACGGGAAAATAGGACAAACAGAGATAACTTAGATTTTTACGCGATCTGATAGTACATATGATTATTATTCATAATAGTAATACGTATAGAATATGTACAATATTATCTGGCTTGTTGTTATGATTGTTAATATGACTATTGTTATAATTATTGCAGCAAACCTGTATCAAGACACAACGTTAATCGCTTCTCAAGTGAGCCCAGAAGTTGCATGTACAAGCCATTACAAGCCAACATTGCGTTCCACCGTAAGTTTATCATATGTATACGTACTTTCAACAGATATGCACAAGTCAGAAATGAAACGGGCACTCTATGGCACGCAGAATGATACTTGTTGACATTTCATTGCCAAGGGACGTAATACGTGTACGGGAAAATAGGACAAACAGAGATAACTTAGATTTTTACGCGATCTGATAGTACATATGATTATTATTCATAATAGTAATACGTATAGAATATGTACAATATTATCTGGCTTGTTGTTATGATTGTTAATATGACTATTGTTATAATTATTGCAGCAAACCTGTATCAAGACACAACGTTAATCGCTTTTCAAGTGAGCCCAGAAGTTGCATGTACAAGCCATGACAAGCCAACAATGCGTTCCACCGTAAGTTTTTCATATGTGTACGCACTTTCAACAGATATGCACACATCAGAAATGAAACGTGCACTCTATGGCACGCAGAATGATACTTGTTGACATTTCATTGCCAAGGGACGTAATACGTGTACGGGAAAATAGGACAAACAGAGATAACTTAGATTTTTACGCGATCTGATAGTACATATGATTATTATTCATAACAGTAATACGTAAAGAATATGTACAATATTATCTGGCTTGTTGTTATGATTGTTAATATGACTATTGTTATAATTATTGCAGCAAACCTGTATCAAGACACAACGTTAATCGCTTCTCAAGTGAGCCCAGAAGTTGCATGTACAAGCCATGACAAGCCAACATTGCGTTCCACCGTAAGTTTATCATATGTATACGTACTTTCAACAGATATGCACAAGTCAGAAATGAAACGGGCACTCTATGGCACGCAGAATGATACTTGTTGACATTTCATTGCCAAGGGACGTAATACGTGTACGGGAAAATAGGACAAACAGAGATAACTTAGATTTTTACGCGATCTGATAGTACATATGATTATTATTCATAATAGTAATACGTATAGAATATGTTCAATATTATCTGGCTTGTTGTTATGATTGTTAATATGACTATTGTTATAATTATTGCAGCAAACCTGTATCAAGACACAACGTTAATCGCTTTTCAAGTGAGCCCAGAAGTTGCATGTACAAGCCATGACAAGCCAACAATGCGTTCCACCGTAAGTTTTTCATATGTATACGCACTTTCAACAGATATGCACACATCAGAAATGAAACGTGCACTCTATGGCACGCAGAATGATACTTGTTGACATTTCATTGACAAGGGACGTAATACGTGTACGGGAAAATAGGACAAACAGAGATAACTTAGATTTTTACGCGATCTGATAGTACATATGATTATTATTTATAAGAGTAATACGTATAGAATATGTACAATATTATCTGGCTTGTTGTTATGATTGTTAATATGACTATTGTTATAATTATTGCAGCAAACCTGTATCAAGACACAACGTTAATCGCTTTTCAAGTGAGCCCAGAAGTTGCATGTACAAGCCATGACAAGCCAACAATGCGTTCCACCGTAAGTTTTTCATATGTATACGCACTTTCAACAGATATGCACACATCAGAAATGAAACGTGCACTCTATGGCACGCAGAATGATACTTGTTGATATTTCATTGCCAAGGGACGTAATACGTGTACGGGAAAATAGGACAAACAGAGATAACTTAGATTTTTACGCGATCTGATAGTACATATGATTATTATTCATAATAGTAATACGTAAAGAATATGTACAATATTATCTGGCTTGTTGTTATGATTGTTAATATGACTATTGTTATAATTATTGCAGCAAACCTGTATCAAGACACAACGTTAATCGCTTCTCAAGTGAGCCCAGAAGTTGCATGTACAAGCCATGACAAGCTAACAATGCGTTCCACCGTAAGTTTTTCATATGTATACGTACTTTCAACAGATATGCACAAGTCAGAAATGAAACGGGCACTCTATGGCACGCAGAATGATACTTGTTGACATTTCATTGCCAAGGGACGTAATACGTGTACGGGAAAATAGGACAAACAGAGATAACTTAGATTTTTACGCGATCTGATAGTACATATGATTATTATTCATAATAGTAATACGTAAAGAATATGTACAATATTATCTGGCTAGTTGTTATGATTGTTAATATGACTATTGTTATAATTATTGCAGCAAACCTGTATCAAGACACAACGTTAATCGCTTCTCAAGTGAGCCCAGAAGTTGCATGTACAAGCCATGACAAGCCAACAATGCGTTCCACCGTAAGTTTTTCATATGTATACGTACTTTCAACAGATATGCACAAGTCAGAAATGAAACGGGCACTCTATGGCACGCAGAATGATACCTGTTGACATTTCATTGCCAAGGGACGTAATATGTGTACGAGAAAATAGGACAAACAGAGATAACTTAGATTTTTACGCGATCTGATAGTACATATGATTATTATTCATAATAGTAATACGTATAGAATATGTACAATATTATCTTGCTTGTTGTTATGATTGTTAATATGACTATTGTTATAATTATTGCAGCAAACCTGTATCAAGACACAACGTTAATCGCTTTTCAAGTGAGCCCAGAAGTTGCATGTACAAGCCATGACAAGCCAACAATGCGTTCCACCGTAAGTTTTTCATATGTATACGCACTTTCAACAGATATGCACACATCAGAAATGAAACGTGCACTCTATGGCACGCAGAATGATACTTGTTGACATTTCATTGACAAGGGACGTAATACGTGTACGGGAAAATAGGACAAACAGAGATAACTTAGATTTTTACGCGATCTGATAGTACATATGATTATTATTCATAAGAGTAATACGTATAGAATATGTACAATATTATCTGGCTTGTTGTTATGATTGTTAATATGACTATTGTTATAATTATTGCAGCAAACCTGTATCAAGACACAACGTTAATCGCTTCTCAAGTGAGCCCAGAAGTTGCATGTACAAGCCATGACAAGCCAACAATGCGTTCCACCGTAAGTTTTTCATATGTATACGTACTTTCAACAGATATGCACAAGTCAGAAATGAAACGGGCACTCTATGGCACGCAGAATGATACTTGTTGACATTTCATTGCCAAGGGACGTAATACGTGTACGGGAAAATAGGACAAACAGAGATAACTTAGATTTTTACGCGATCTGATAGTACATATGATTATTATTCATAATAGTAAAGAATATGTACAATATTATCTGGCTTGTTGTTATGATTGTTAATATGACTATTGTTATAATTATTGCAGCAAACCTGTATCAAGACACAACGTTAATCGCTTTTCAAGTGAGCCCAGAAGTTGCATGTACAAGCCATGACAAGCCAACAATGCGTTCCACCGTAAGTTTTTCATATGTATACGCACTTTCAACAGATATGCACACATCAGAAATGAAACGTGCACTCTATGGCACGCAGAATGATACTTGTTGACATTTCATTGCCAAGGGACGTAATACGTGTACGGGAAAATAGGACAAACAGAGATAACTTCGATTTTTACATCGATCTGATAGTACATATGATTATTATTCATAATAGTAATACGTAAAGAATATGTACAATATTATCTGGCTTGTTGTTATGATTGTTAATATGACTATTGTTATAATTATTGCAGCAAACCTGTATCAAGACACAACGTTAATCGCTTCTCAAGTGAGCCCAGAAGTTGCATGTACAAGCCATGACAAGCCAACAATGCGTTCCACCGTAAGTTTTTCATATGTATACGTACTTTCAACAGATATGCACAAGTCAGAAATGAAACGGGCACTCTATGGCACGCAGAATGATACTTGTTGACATTTCATTGACAAGGGACGTAATACGTGTACGGGAAAATAGGACAAACAGAGATAACTTAGATTTTTACGCGATCTGATAGTACATATGATTATTATTCATAATAGTACAGAATATGTACAATATTATCTGGCTTGTTGTTATGATTGTTAATATGACTATTGTTATAATTATTGCAGCAAACCTGTATCAAGACACAACGTTAATCGCTTCTCAAGTGAGCCCAGAAGTTGCATGTACAAGCCATGACAAGCCAACATTGCGTTCCACCGTAAGTTTATCATATGTATACGTACTTTTAACAGATATGCACAAGTCAGAAATGAAACGGGCACTCTATGGCACGCAGAATGATACTTGTTGACATTTCATTGCCAAGGGACGTAATACGTGTACGGCAAAATAGGACAAACAGAGATAACTTAGATTTTTACGCGATCTGATAGTACATATGATTATTATTCATAATAGTAATACGTAAAGAATATGTACAATATTATCAGGCTTGTTGTTATGATTGTTAATATGACTATTGTTATAATTATTGCAGCAAACCTGTATCAAGACACAACGTTAATCGCTTTTCAAGTGAGCCCAGAAGTTGCATGTACAAGCCATGACAAGCCAACAATGCGTTCCACCGTAAGTTTTTCATATGTATACGCACTTTCAACAGATATGCACACATCAGAAATGAAACGTGCACTCTATGGCACGCAGAATGATACTTGTTGACATTTCATTGCCAAGGGACGTAATACGTGTACGGGAAAATAGGACAAACAGAGATAACTTAGATTTTTACGCGATCTGATAGTACATATGATTATTATTCATAATAGTAATACGTAAAGAATATGTACAATATTATCTGGCTTGTTGTTATGATTGTTAATATGACTATTGTTATAATTATTGCAGCAAACCTGTATCAAGACACAACGTTAATCGCTTCTCAAGTGAGCCCAGAAGTTGCATGTACAAGCCATGACAAGCCAACAATGCGTTCCACCGTAAGTTTTTCATATGTATACGTACTTTCAACAGATATGCACAAGTCAGAAATGAAACGGGCACTCTATGGCACGCAGAATGATACTTGTTGACATTTCATTGCCAAGGGACGTAATACGTGTACGGGAAAATAGGACAAACAGAGATAACTTAGATTTTTACGCGATCTGATAGTACATATGATTATTATTCATAATAGTAATACGTATAGAATATGTACAATATTATCTGGCTTGTTGTTATGATTGTTAATATGACTATTGTTATAATTATTGCAGCAAACCTGTATCAAGACACAACGTTAATCGCTTTTCAAGTGAGCCCAGAAGTTGCATGTACAAGCCATGACAAGCCAACAATGCGTTCCACCGTAAGTTTTTCATATGTATACGCACTTTCAACAGATATGCACACATCAGAAATGAAACGTGCACTCTATGGCACGCAGAATGATACTTGTTGACATTTCATTGCCAAGGGACGTAATACGTGTACGGGAAAATAGGACAAACAGAGATAACTTAGATTTTTACGCGATCTGATAGTACATATGATTATTATTCATAATAGTAATACGTAAAGAATATGTACAATATTATCTGGCTTGTTGTTATGATTGTTAATATGACTATTGTTATAATTATTGCAGCAAACCTGTATCAAGACACAACGTTAATCGCTTCTCAAGTGAGCCCAGAAGTTGCATGTACAAGCCATGACAAGCCAACAATGCGTTCCACCGTAAGTTTTTTATATGTATACGTACTTTCAACAGATATGCACAAGTCAGAAATGAAACGGGCACTCTATGGCACGCAGAATGATACTTGTTGACATTTCATTGCCAAGGGAAGTAATACGTGTACGGGAAAATAGGACAAACAGAGATAACTTAGATTTTTACGCGATCTGATAGTACATATGATTATTATTCATAATAGTAATACGTATAGAATATGTACAATATTATCAGGCTTGTTGTTATGATTGTTAATATGACTATTGTTATAATTATTGCAGCAAACCTGTATCAAGACACAACGTTAATCGCTTTTCAAGTGAGCCCAGAAGTTGCATGTACAAGCCATGACAAGCCAACAATGCGTTCCACCGTAAGTTTTTCATATGTATACGCACTTTCAACAGATATGCACACATCAGAAATGAAACGTGCACTCTATGGCACGCAGAATGATACTTGTTGACATTTCATTGCCAAGGGACGTAATACGTGTACGGGAAAATAGGACAAACAGAGATAACTTAGATTTTTACGCGATCTGATAGTACATATGATTATTATTCATAATATTAATACGTAAAGAATATGTACAATATTATCTGGCTTGTTGTTATGATTGTTAATATGACTATTGTTATAATTATTGCAGCAAACCTGTATCAAGACACAACGTTAATCGCTTCTCAAGTGAGCCCAGAAGTTGCATGTACAAGCCATGACAAGCCAACAATGCGTTCCACCGTAAGTTTTTCATATGTATACGTACTTTCAACAGATATGCACAAGTCAGAAATGAAACGGGCACTCTATGGCACGCAGAATGATACTTGTTGACATTTCATTGCCAAGGGACGTAATACGTGTACGGGAAAATAGGTCAAACAGAGATAACTTAGATTTTTACGCGATCTGATAGTACATATGATTATTATTCATAATAGTAATACGTAAAGAATATGTACAATATTATCTGGCTTGTTGTTATGATTGTTAATATGACTATTGTTATAATTATTGCAGCAAACCTGTATCAAGACACAACGTTAATCGCTTCTCAAGTGAGCCCAGAAGTTGCATGTACAAGCCATGACAAGCCAACAATGCGTTCCACCGTAAGTTTTTCATATGTATACGTACTTTCAACAGATATGCACAAGTCAGAAATGAAACGGGCACTCTATGGCACGCAGAATGATACTTGTTGACATTTCATTGCGAAGGGACGTAATACGTGTACGGGAAAATAGGACAAACAGAGATAACTTAGATTTTTACGCGATCTGATAGTACATATGATTATTATTCATAATAGTACAGAATATGTACAATATTATCTGGCTTGTTGTTATGATTGTTAATATGACTATTGTTATAATTATTGCAGCAAACCTGTATCAAGACACAACGTTAATCGCTTCTCAAGTGAGCCCAGAAGTTGCATGTACAAGCCATGACAAGCCAACATTGCGTTCCACCGTAAGTTTATCATATGTATACGTACTTTTAACAGATATGCACAAGTCAGAAATGAAACGGGCACTCTATGGCACGCAGAATGATACTTGTTGACATTTCATTGCCAAGGGACGTAATACGTGTACGGCAAAATAGGACAAACAGAGATAACTTAGATTTTTACGCGATCTGATAGTACATATGATTATTATTCATAATAGTAATACGTAAAGAATATGTACAATATTATCAGGCTTGTTGTTATGATTGTTAATATGACTATTGTTATAATTATTGCAGCAAACCTGTATCAAGACACAACGTTAATCGCTTTTCAAGTGAGCCCAGAAGTTGCATGTACAAGCCATGACAAGCCAACAATGCGTTCCACCGTAAGTTTTTCATATGTATACGAACTTTCAACAGATATGCACACATCAGAAATGAAACGTGCACTCTATGGCACGCAGAATGATACTTGTTGACATTTCATTGCCAAGGGACGTAATACGTGTACGGGAAAATAGGACAAACAGAGATAACTTAGATTTTTACGCGATCTGATAGTACATATGATTATTATTCATAATAGTAATACGTAAAGAATATGTACAATATTATCTGGCTTGTTGTTATGATTGTTAATATGACTATTGTTATAATTATTGCAGCAAACCTGTATCAAGACACAACGTTAATCGCTTCTCAAGTGAGCCCAGAAGTTGCATGTACAAGCCATGACAAGCCAACAATGCGTTCCACCGTAAGTTTTTCATATGTATACGTACTTTCAACAGATATGCACAAGTCAGAAATGAAACGGGCACTCTATGGCACGCAGAATGATACTTGTTGACATTTCATTGCCAAGGGACGTAATACGTGTACGGGAAAATAGGACAAACAGAGATAACTTAGATTTTTACGCGATCTGATAGTACATATGATTATTATTCATAATAGTAATACGTATAGAATATGTACAATATTATCTGGCTTGTTGTTATGATTGTTAATATGACTATTGTTATAATTATTGCAGCAAACCTGTATCAAGACACAACGTTAATCGCTTTTCAAGTGAGCCCAGAAGTTGCATGTACAAGCCATGACAAGCCAACAATGCGTTCCACCGTAAGTTTTTCATATGTATACTCACTTTCAACAGATATGCACACATCAGAAATGAAACGTGCACTCTATGGCACGCAGAATGATACT
The DNA here is from genome assembly GCA_037043455.1 of Cyrtodaria siliqua. NCBI lineage: Eukaryota > Metazoa > Mollusca > Bivalvia > Adapedonta > Hiatellidae > Cyrtodaria > Cyrtodaria siliqua. Next base: position 11,865 of record JAWPHD010021930.1, read on the forward strand.
TGTTGACATTTCATTGCCAAGGGACGTAATACGTGTACGGGAAAATAGGACAAACAGAGATAACTTAGATTTTTACGCGATCTGATAGTACATATGATTATTATTCATAATAGTAATACGTAAAGAATATGTACAATATTATCTGGCTTGTTGTTATGATTGTTAATATGACTATTGTTATAATTATTGCAGCAAACCTGTATCAAGACACAACGTTAATCGCTTCTCAAGTGAGCCCAGAAGTTGCATGTACAAGCCATGACAAGCCAACAATGCGTTCCACCGTAAGTTTTTTATATGTATACGTACTTTCAACAGATATGCACAAGTCAGAAATGAAACGGGCACTCTATGGCACGCAGAATGATACTTGTTGACATTTCATTGCCAAGGGACGTAATACGTGTACGGGAAAATAGGACAAACAGAGATAACTTAGATTTTTACGCGATCTGATAGTACATATGATTATTATTCATAATAGTAATACGTATAGAATATGTACAATATTATCAGGCTTGTTGTTATGATTGTTAATATGACTATTGTTATAATTATTGCAGCAAACCTGTATCAAGACACAACGTTAATCGCTTTTCAAGTGAGCCCAGAAGTTGCATGTACAAGCCATGACAAGCCAACAATGCGTTCCACCGTAAGTTTTTCATATGTATACGCACTTTCAACAGATATGCACACATCAGAAATGAAACGTGCACTCTATGGCACGCAGAATGATACTTGTTGACATTTCATTGCCAAGGGACGTAATACGTGTACGGGAAAATAGGACAAACAGAGATAACTTAGATTTTTACGCGATCTGATAGTACATATGATTATTATTCATAATATTAATACGTAAAGAATATGTACAATATTATCTGGCTTGTTGTTATGATTGTTAATATGACTATTGTTATAATTATTGCAGCAAACCTGTATCAAGACACAACGTTAATCGCTTCTCAAGTGAGCCCAGAAGTTGCATGTACAAGCCATGACAAGCCAACAATGCGTTCCACCGTAAGTTTTTTATATGTATACGTACTTTCAACAGATATGCACAAGTCAGAAATGAAACGGGCACTCTATGGCACGCAGAATGATACTTGTTGACATTTCATTGCCAAGGGAAGTAATACGTGTACGGGAAAATAGGACAAACAGAGATAACTTAGATTTTTACGCGATCTGATAGTACATATGATTATTATTCATAATAGTAATACGTATAGAATATGTACAATATTATCAGGCTTGTTGTTATGATTGTTAATATGACTATTGTTATAATTATTGCAGCAAACCTGTATCAAGACACAACGTTAATCGCTTTTCAAGTGAGCCCAGAAGTTGCATGTACAAGCCATGACAAGCCAACAATGCGTTCCACCGTAAGTTTTTCATATGTATACGCACTTTCAACAGATATGCACACATCAGAAATGAAACGTGCACTCTATGGCACGCAGAATGATACTTGTTGACATTTCATTGCCAAGGGACGTAATACGTGTACGGGAAAATAGGACAAACAGAGATAACTTAGATTTTTACGCGATCTGATAGTACATATGATTATTATTCATAATATTAATACGTAAAGAATATGTACAATATTATCTGGCTTGTTGTTATGATTGTTAATATGACTATTGTTATAATTATTGCAGCAAACCTGTATCAAGACACAACGTTAATCGCTTCTCAAGTGAGCCCAGAAGTTGCATGTACAAGCCATGACAAGCCAACAATGCGTTCCACCGTAAGTTTTTCATATGTATACGTACTTTCAACAGATATGCACAAGTCAGAAATGAAACGGGCACTCTATGGCACGCAGAATGATACTTGTTGACATTTCATTGCCAAGGGACGTAATACGTGTACGGGAAAATAGGTCAAACAGAGATAACTTAGATTTTTACGCGATCTGATAGTACATATGATTATTATTCATAATAGTAATACGTAAAGAATATGTACAATATTATCTGGCTTGTTGTTATGATTGTTAATATGACTATTGTTATAATTATTGCAGCAAACCTGTATCAAGACACAACGTTAATCGCTTCTCAAGTGAGCCCAGAAGTTGCATGTACAAGCCATGACAAGCCAACAATGCGTTCCACCGTAAGTTTTTCATATGTATACGTACTTTCAACAGATATGCACAAGTCAGAAATGAAACGGGCACTCTATGGCACGCAGAATGATACTTGTTGACATTTCATTGCGAAGGGACGTAATACGTGTACGGGAAAATAGGACAAACAGAGATAACTTAGATTTTTACGCGATCTGATAGTACATATGATTATTATTCATAATAGTACAGAATATGTACAATATTATCTGGCTTGTTGTTATGATTGTTAATATGACTATTGTTATAATTATTGCAGCAAACCTGTATCAAGACACAACGTTAATCGCTTCTCAAGTGAGCCCAGAAGTTGCATGTACAAGCCATGACAAGCCAACATTGCGTTCCACCGTAAGTTTATCATATGTATACGTACTTTTAACAGATATGCACAAGTCAGAAATGAAACGGGCACTCTATGGCACGCAGAATGATACTTGTTGACATTTCATTGCCAAGGGACGTAATACGTGTACGGCAAAATAGGACAAACAGAGATAACTTAGATTTTTACGCGATCTGATAGTACATATGATTATTATTCATAATAGTAATACGTAAAGAATATGTACAATATTATCAGGCTTGTTGTTATGATTGTTAATATGACTATTGTTATAATTATTGCAGCAAACCTGTATCAAGACACAACGTTAATCGCTTTTCAAGTGAGCCCAGAAGTTGCATGTACAAGCCATGACAAGCCAACAATGCGTTCCACCGTAAGTTTTTCATATGTATACGAACTTTCAACAGATATGCACACATCAGAAATGAAACGTGCACTCTATGGCACGCAGAATGATACTTGTTGACATTTCATTGCCAAGGGACGTAATACGTGTACGGGAAAATAGGACAAACAGAGATAACTTAGATTTTTACGCGATCTGATAGTACATATGATTATTATTCATAATAGTAATACGTAAAGAATATGTACAATATTATCTGGCTTGTTGTTATGATTGTTAATATGACTATTGTTATAATTATTGCAGCAAACCTGTATCAAGACACAACGTTAATCGCTTCTCAAGTGAGCCCAGAAGTTGCATGTACAAGCCATGACAAGCCAACAATGCGTTCCACCGTAAGTTTTTCATATGTATACGTACTTTCAACAGATATGCACAAGTCAGAAATGAAACGGGCACTCTATGGCACGCAGAATGATACTTGTTGACATTTCATTGCCAAGGGACGTAATACGTGTACGGGAAAATAGGACAAACAGAGATAACTTAGATTTTTACGCGATCTGATAGTACATATGATTATTATTCATAATAGTAATACGTATAGAATATGTACAATATTATCTGGCTTGTTGTTATGATTGTTAATATGACTATTGTTATAATTATTGCAGCAAACCTGTATCAAGACACAACGTTAATCGCTTTTCAAGTGAGCCCAGAAGTTGCATGTACAAGCCATGACAAGCCAACAATGCGTTCCACCGTAAGTTTTTCATATGTATACTCACTTTCAACAGATATGCACACATCAGAAATGAAACGTGCACTCTATGGCACGCAGAATGATACTTGTTGACATTTCATTGCCAAGGGACGTAATACGTGTACGGGAAAATAGGACAAACAGAGATAACTTAGATTTTTACGCGATCTGATAGTACATATGATTATTATTCATAATAGTAATACGTAAAGAATATGTACAATATTATCTGGCTTGTTGTTATGATTGTTAATATGACTATTGTTATAATTATTGCAGCAAACCTGTATCAAGACACAACGTTAATCGCTTCTCAAGTGAGCCCAGAAGTTGCATGTACAAGCCATGACAAGCCAACAATGCGTTCCACCGTAAGTTTTTTATATGTATACGTACTTTCAACAGATATGCACAAGTCAGAAATGAAACGGGCACTCTATGGCACGCAGAATGATACTTGTTGACATTTCATTGCCAAGGGACGTAATACGTGTACGGGAAAATAGGACAAACAGAGATAACTTAGATTTTTACGCGATCTGATAGTACATATGATTATTATTCATAATAGTAATACGTATAGAATATGTACAATATTATCAGGCTTGTTGTTATGATTGTTAATATGACTATTGTTATAATTATTGCAGCAAACCTGTATCAAGACACAACGTTAATCGCTTTTCAAGTGAGCCCAGAAGTTGCATGTACAAGCCATGACAAGCCAACAATGCGTTCCACCGTAAGTTTTTCATATGTATACGCACTTTCAACAGATATGCACACATCAGAAATGAAACGTGCACTCTATGGCACGCAGAATGATACTTGTTGACATTTCATTGCCAAGGGACGTAATACGTGTACGGGAAAATAGGACAAACAGAGATAACTTAGATTTTTACGCGATCTGATAGTACATATGATTATTATTCATAATATTAATACGTAAAGAATATGTACAATATTATCTGGCTTGTTGTTATGATTGTTAATATGACTATTGTTATAATTATTGCAGCAAACCTGTATCAAGACACAACGTTAATCGCTTCTCAAGTGAGCCCAGAAGTTGCATGTACAAGCCATGACAAGCCAACAATGCGTTCCACCGTAAGTTTTTCATATGTATACGTACTTTCAACAGATATGCACAAGTCAGAAATGAAACGGGCACTCTATGGCACGCAGAATGATACTTGTTGACATTTCATTGCCAAGGGACGTAATACGTGTACGGGAAAATAGGTCAAACAGAGATAACTTAGATTTTTACGCGATCTGATAGTACATATGATTATTATTCATAATAGTAATACGTAAAGAATATGTACAATATTATCTGGCTTGTTGTTATGATTGTTAATATGACTATTGTTATAATTATTGCAGCAAACCTGTATCAAGACACAACGTTAATCGCTTCTCAAGTGAGCCCAGAAGTTGCATGTACAAGCCATGACAAGCCAACAATGCGTTCCACCGTAAGTTTTTCATATGTATACGTACTTTCAACAGATATGCACAAGTCAGAAATGAAACGGGCACTCTATGGCACGCAGAATGATACTTGTTGACATTTCATTGCCAAGGGACGTAATACGTGTACGGGAAAATAGGACAAACAGAGATAACTTAGATTTTTACGCGATCTGATAGTACATATGATTATTATTCATAATAGTAATACGTAAAGAATATGTACAATATTATCTGGCTTGTTGTTATGATTGTTAATATGACTATTGTTATAATTATTGCAGCAAACCTGTATCAAGACACAACGTTAATCGCTTTTCAAGTGAGCCCAGAAGTTGCATGTACAAGCCATGACAAGCCAACAATGCGTTCCACCGTAAGTTTTTCATATGTATACGCACTTTCAACAGATATGCACACATCAGAAATGAAACGTGCACTCTATGGCACGCAGAATGATACTTGTTGACATTTCATTGCCAAGGGACGTAATACGTGTACGGGAAAATAGGACAAACAGAGATAACTTAGATTTTTACGCGATCTGATAGTACATATGATTATTATTCATAATATTAATACGTAAAGAATATGTACAATATTATCTGGCTTGTTGTTATGATTGTTAATATGACTATTGTTATAATTATTGCAGCAAACCTGTATCAAGACACAACGTTAATCGCTTCTCAAGTGAGCCCAGAAGTTGCATGTACAAGCCATGACAAGCCAACAATGCGTTCCACCGTAAGTTTTTCATATGTATACGTACTTTCAACAGATATGCACAAGTCAGAAATGAAACGGGCACTCTATGGCACGCAGAATGATACTTGTTGACATTTCATTGCCAAGGGACGTAATACGTGTACGGGAAAATAGGACAAACAGAGATAACTTAGATTTTTACGCGATCTGATAGTACATATGATTATTATTCATAATAGTAATACGTAAAGAATATGTACAATATTATCTGGCTTGTTGTTATGATTGTTAATATGACTATTGTTATAATTATTGCAGCAAACCTGTATCAAGACACAACGTTAATCGCTTCTCAAGTGAGCCCAGAAGTTGCATGTACAAGCCATGACAAGCCAACAATGCGTTCCACCGTAAGTTTTTCATATGTATACGTACTTTCAACAGATATGCACAAGTCAGAAATGAAACGGGCACTCTATGGCACGCAGAATGATACTTGTTGACATTTCATTGCCAAGGGACGTAATACGTGTACGGGAAAATAGGACAAACAGAGATAACTTAGATTTTTACGCGATCTGATAGTACATATGATTAATATTCATAATATAAAGAATATGTACAATATTATCTGGCTTGTTGTTATGATTGTTAATATGACTATTGTTATAATTATTGCAGCAAACCTGTATCAAGACACAACGTTAATCGCTTTTCAAGTGAGCCCAGAAGTTGCATGTACAAGCCATGACAAGCCAACAATGCGTTCCACCGTAAGTTTTTCATATGTATACGCACTTTCAACAGATATGCACACATCAGAAATGAAACGTGCACTCTATGGCACGCAGAATGATACTTGTTGACATTTCATTGCCAAGGGACGTAATACGTGTACGGGAAAATAGGACAAACAGAGATAACTTAGATTTTTACGCGATCTGATAGTACATATGATTATTATTCATAATAGTAATACGTAAAGAATATGTACAATATTATCTGGCTTGTTGTTATGATTGTTAATATGACTATTGTTATAATTATTGCAGCAAACCTGTATCAAGACACAACGTTAATCGCTTCTCAAGTGAGCCCAGAAGTTGCATGTACAAGCCATGACAAGCCAACAATGCGTTCCACCGTAAGTTTTTCATATGTATACGTACTTTCAACAGATATGCACAAGTCAGAAATGAAACGGGCACTCTATGGCACGCAGAATGATACTTGTTGACATTTCATTGCCAAGGGACGTAATACGTGTACGGGAAAATAGGACAAACAGAGATAACTTAGATTTTTACGCGATCTGATAGTACATATGATTATTATTCATAATAGTAATACGTAAAGAATATGTACAATATTATCTGGCTTGTTGTTATGATTGTTAATATGACTATTGTTATAATTATTGCAGCAAACCTGTATCAAGACACAACGTTAATCGCTTCTCAAGTGAGCCCAGAAGTTGCATGTACAAGCCATGACAAGCCAACAATGCGTTCCACCGTAAGTTTTTCATATGTATACGTACTTTCAACAGATATGCACAAGTCAGAAATGAAACGTGCACTCTATGGCACGCAGAATGATACTTGTTGACATTTCATTGCCAAGGGACGTAATGCGTGTACGGGAAAATAGGACAAACAGAGATAACTTAGATTTTTACGCGATCTGATAGTACATATGATTATTATTCATAATAGTAATACGTAAAGAATATGTACAATATTATCTGGCTTGTTGTTATGATTGTTAATATGACTATTGTTATAATTATTGCAGCAAACCTGTATCAAGACACAACGTTAATCGCTTTTCAAGTGAGCCCAGAAGTTGCATGTACAAGCCATGACAAGCCAACAATGCGTTCCACCGTAAGTTTTTCATATGTATACGCACTTTCAACAGATATGCACACATCAGAAATGAAACGTGCACTCTATGGCACGCAGAATGATACTTGTTGACATTTCATTGCCAAGGGACGTAATACGTGTACGGGAAAATAGGACAAACAGAGATAACTTAGATTTTTACGCGATCTGATAGTACATATGATTATTATTCATAATATTAATACGTAAAGAATATGTACAATATTATCTGGCTTGTTGTTATGATTGTTAATATGACTATTGTTATAATTATTGCAGCAAACCTGTATCAAGACACAACGTTAATCGCTTCTCAAGTGAGCCCAGAAGTTGCATGTACAAGCCATGACAAGCCAACAATGCGTTCCACCGTAAGTTTTTCATATGTATACGTACTTTCAACAGATATGCACAAGTCAGAAATGAAACGGGCACTCTATGGCACGCAGAATGATACTTGTTGACATTTCATTGCCAAGGGACGTAATACGTGTACGGGAAAATAGGAGCAACAGAGCTAACTTAGATTTTTACGCGATCTGATAGTACATATGATTATTATTCATAATAGTAATACGTATAGAATATGTACAATATTATCTGGCTTGTTGTTATGATTGTTAATATGACTATTGTTATAATTATTGCAGCAAGCCTGTATCAAGACACAACGTTAATCGCTTCTCAAGTGAGCCCAGAAGTTGCATGTACAAGCCATGACAAGCCAACAGTGCGTTCCACCGTAAGTTTTTCATATGTATACGTACTTTCAACAGATATGCACAAGTCAGAAATGAAACGGGCACTCTATGGCACGCAGAATGATACTTGTTGACATTTCATTGCCAAGGGACGTAATACGTGTACGGGAAAATAGGAGCAACAGAGCTAACTTAGATTTTTACGCGATCTGATAGTACATATGATTATTATTCATAATAGTAATACGTATAGAATATGTACAATATTATCTGGCTTGTTGTTATGATTGTTAATATGACTATTGTTATAATTATTGCAGCAAGCCTGTATCAAGACACAACGTTAATCGCTTCTCAAGTGAGCCCAGAAGTTGCATGTACAAGCCATGACAAGCCAACAGTGCGTTCCACCGTAAGTTTTTCATATGTATACGTACTTTCAACAGATATGCACAAGTCAGAAATGCCACGGGCACTCTATGGCACGCAGAATGATACTTGTTGACATTTCATTGCCAAGGGACGTAATACGTGTACGGGAAAATAGGAGCAACAGAGCTAACTTAGATTTTTACGCGATCTGATAGTACATATGATTATTATTCATAATAGTAATACGTATAGAATATGTACAATATTATCTGGCTTGTTGTTATGATTGTTAATATGACTATTGTTATAATTATTGCAGCAAGCCTGTATCAAGACACAACGTTAATCGCTTCTCAAGTGAGCCCAGAAGTTGCATGTACAAGCCATGACAAGCCAACAGTGCGTTCCACCGTAAGTTTTTCATATGTATACGTACTTTCAACAGATATGCACAAGTCAGAAATGAAACGGGCACTCTATGGCACGCAGAATGATACTTGTTGACATTTCATTGCCAAGGGACGTAATACGTGTACGGGAAAATAGGAGCAACAGAGCTAACTTAGATTTTTACGCGATCTGATAGTACATATGATTATTATTCATAATAGTAATACGTATAGAATATGTACAATATTATCTGGCTTGTTGTTATGATTGTTAATATGACTATTGTTATAATTATTGCAGCAAGCCTGTATCAAGACACAACGTTAATCGCTTCTCAAGTGAGCCCAGAAGTTGCATGTACAAGCCATGACAAGCCAACAGTGCGTTCCACCGTAAGTTTTTCATATGTATACGTACTTTCAACAGATATGCACAAGTCAGAAATGAAACGGGCACTCTATGGCACGCAGAATGATACTTGTTGACATTTCATTGCCAAGGGACGTAATACGTGTACGGGAAAATAGGAGCAACAGAGCTAACTTAGATTTTTACGCGATCTGATAGTACATATGATTATTATTCATAATAGTAATACGTATAGAATATGTACAATATTATCTGGCTTGTTGTTATGATTGTTAATATGACTATTGTTATAATTATTGCAGCAAGCCTGTATCAAGACACAACGTTAATCGCTTCTCAAGTGAGCCCAGAAGTTGCATGTACAAGCCATGACAAGCCAACAGTGCGTTCCACCGTAAGTTTTTCATATGTATACGTACTTTCAACAGATATGCACAAGTCAGAAATGAAACGGGCACTCTATGGCACGCAGAATGATACTTGTTGACATTTCATTGCCAAGGGACGTAATACGTGTACGGGAAAATAGGAGCAACAGAGCTAACTTAGATTTTTACGCGATCTGATAGTACATATGATTATTATTCATAATAGTAATACGTATAGAATATGTACAATATTATCTGGCTTGTTGTTATGATTGTTAATATGACTATTGTTATAATTATTGCAGCAAGCCTGTATCAAGACACAACGTTAATCGCTTCTCAAGTGAGCCCAGAAGTTGCATGTACAAGCCATGACAAGCCAACAGTGCGTTCCACCGTAAGTTTTTCATATGTATACGTACTTTCAACAGATATGCACAAGTCAGAAATGCCACGGGCACTCTATGGCACGCAGAATGATACTTGTTGACATTTCATTGCCAAGGGACGTAATACGTGTACGGGAAAATAGGAGCAACAGAGCTAACTTAGATTTTTACGCGATCTGATAGTACATATGATTATTATTCATAATAGTAATACGTATAGAATATGTACAATATTATCTGGCTTGTTGTTATGATTGTTAATATGACTATTGTTATAATTATTGCAGCAAGCCTGTATCAAGACACAACGTTAATCGCTTCTCAAGTGAGCCCAGAAGTTGCATGTACAAGCCATGACAAGCCAACAGTGCGTTCCACCGTAAGTTTTTCATATGTATACGTACTTTCAACAGATATGCACAAGTCAGAAATGAAACGGGCACTCTATGGCACGCAGAATGATACTTGTTGACATTTCATTGCCAAGGGACGTAATACGTGTACGGGAAAATAGGAGCAACAGAGCTAACTTAGATTTTTACGCGATCTGATAGTACATATGATTATTATTCATAATAGTAAGACGTATAGAATATGTACAATATTATCTGGCTTGTTGTTATGATTGTTAATATGACTATTGTTATAATTATTGCAGCAAGCCTGTATCAAGACACAACGTTAATCGCTTCTCAAGTGAGCCCAGAAGTTGCATGTACAAGCCATGACAAGCCAACAGTGCGTTCCACCGTAAGTTTTTCATATGTATACGTACTTTCAACAGATATGCACAAGTCAGAAATGCCACGGGCACTCTATGGCACGCAGAATGATACTTGTTGACATTTCATTGCCAAGGGACGTAATACGTGTACGGGAAAATAGGAGCAACAGAGCTAACTTAGATTTTTACGCGATCTGATAGTACATATGATTATTATTCATAATAGTAATACGTATAGAATATGTACAATATTATCTGGCTTGTTGTTATGATTGTTAATATGACTATTGTTATAATTATTGCAGCAAGCCTGTATCAAGACACAACGTTAATCGCTTCTCAAGTGAGCCCAGAAGTTGCATGTACAAGCCATGACAAGCCAACAGTGCGTTCCACCGTAAGTTTTTCATATGTATACGTACTTTCAACAGATATGCACAAGTCAGAAATGAAACGGGCACTCTATGGCACGCAGAATGATACTTGTTGACATTTCATTGCCAAGGGACGTAATACGTGTACGGGAAAATAGGAGCAACAGAGCTAACTTAGATTTTTACGCGATCTGATAGTACATATGATTATTATTCATAATAGTAATACGTATAGAATATGTACAATATTATCTGGCTTGTTGTTATGATTGTTAATATGACTATTGTTATAATTATTGCAGCAAGCCTGTATCAAGACACAACGTTAATCGCTTCTCAAGTGAGCCCAGAAGTTGCATGTACAAGCCATGACAAGCCAACAGTGCGTTCCACCGTAAGTTTTTCATATGTATACGTACTTTCAACAGATATGCACAAGTCAGAAATGAAACGGGCACTCTATGGCACGCAGAATGATACTTGTTGACATTTCATTGCCAAGGGACGTAATACGTGTACGGGAAAATAGGAGCAACAGAGCTAACTTAGATTTTTACGCGATCTGATAGTACATATGATTATTATTCATAATAGTAATACGTATAGAATATGTACAATATTATCTGGCTTGTTGTTATGATTGTTAATATGACTATTGTTATAATTATTGCAGCAAGCCTGTATCAAGACACAACGTTAATCGCTTCTCAAGTGAGCCCAGAAGTTGCATGTACAAGCCATGACAAGCCAACAGTGCGTTCCACCGTAAGTTTTTCATATGTATACGTACTTTCAACAGATATGCACAAGTCAGAAATGAAACGGGCACTCTATGGCACGCAGAATGATACTTGTTGACATTTCATTGCCAAGGGACGTAATACGTGTACGGGAAAATAGGAGCAACAGAGCTAACTTAGATTTTTACGCGATCTGATAGTACATATGATTATTATTCATAATAGTAATACGTATAGAATATGTACAATATTATCTGGCTTGTTGTTATGATTGTTAATATGACTATTGTTATAATTATTGCAGCAAGCCTGTATCAAGACACAACGTTAATCGCTTCTCAAGTGAGCCCAGAAGTTGCATGTACAAGCCATGACAAGCCAACAGTGCGTTCCACCGTAAGTTTTTCATATGTATACGTACTTTCAACAGATATGCACAAGTCAGAAATGCCACGGGCACTCTATGGCACGCAGAATGATACTTGTTGACATTTCATTGCCAAGGGACGTAATACGTGTACGGGAAAATAGGAGCAACAGAGCTAACTTAGATTTTTACGCGATCTGATAGTACATATGATTATTATTCATAATAGTAATACGTATAGAATATGTACAATATTATCTGGCTTGTTGTTATGATTGTTAATATGACTATTGTTATAATTATTGCAGCAAGCCTGTATCAAGACACAACGTTAATCGCTTCTCAAGTGAGCCCAGAAGTTGCATGTACAAGCCATGACAAGCCAACAGTGCGTTCCACCGTAAGTTTTTCATATGTATACGTACTTTCAACAGATATGCACAAGTCAGAAATGCCACGGGCACTCTATGGCACGCAGAATGATACTTGTTGACATTTCATTGCCAAGGGACGTAATACGTGTACGGGAAAATAGGAGCAACAGAGCTAACTTAGATTTTTACGCGATCTGATAGTACATATGATTATTATTCATAATAGTAATACGTATAGAATATGTACAATATTATCTGGCTTGTTGTTATGATTGTTAATATGACTATTGTTATAATTATTGCAGCAAGCCTGTATCAAGACACAACGTTAATCGCTTCTCAAGTGAGCCCAGAAGTTGCATGTACAAGCCATGACAAGCCAACAGTGCGTTCCACCGTAAGTTTTTCATATGTATACGTACTTTCAACAGATATGCACAAGTCAGAAATGAAACGGGCACTCTATGGCACGCAGAATGATACTTGTTGACATTTCATTGCCAAGGGACGTAATACGTGTACGGGAAAATAGGAGCAACAGAGCTAACTTAGATTTTTACGCGATCTGATAGTACATATGATTATTATTCATAATAGTAATACGTATAGAATATGTACAATATTATCTGGCTTGTTGTTATGATTGTTAATATGACTATTGTTATAATTATTGCAGCAAGCCTGTATCAAGACACAACGTTAATCGCTTCTCAAGTGAGCCCAGAAGTTGCATGTACAAGCCATGACAAGCCAACAGTGCGTTCCACCGTAAGTTTTTCATATGTATACGTACTTTCAACAGATATGCACAAGTCAGAAATGAAACGGGCACTCTATGGCACGCAGAATGATACTTGTTGACATTTCATTGCCAAGGGACGTAATACGTGTACGGGAAAATAGGAGCAACAGAGCTAACTTAGATTTTTACGCGATCTGATAGTACATATGATTATTATTCATAATAGTAATACGTATAGAATATGTACAATATTATCTGGCTTGTTGTTATGATTGTTAATATGACTATTGTTATAATTATTGCAGCAAGCCTGTATCAAGACACAACGTTAATCGCTTCTCAAGTGAGCCCAGAAGTTGCATGTACAAGCCATGACAAGCCAACAGTGCGTTCCACCGTAAGTTTTTCATATGTATACGTACTTTCAACAGATATGCACAAGTCAGAAATGAAACGGGCACTCTATGGCACGCAGAATGATACTTGTTGACATTTCATTGCCAAGGGACGTAATACGTGTACGGGAAAATAGGAGCAACAGAGCTAACTTAGATTTTTACGCGATCTGATAGTACATATGATTATTATTCATAATAGTAATACGTATAGAATATGTACAATATTATCTGGCTTGTTGTTATGATTGTTAATATGACTATTGTTATAATTATTGCAGCAAGCCTGTATCAAGACACAACGTTAATCGCTTCTCAAGTGAGCCCAGAAGTTGCATGTACAAGCCATGACAAGCCAACAGTGCGTTCCACCGTAAGTTTTTCATATGTATACGTACTTTCAACAGATATGCACAAGTCAGAAATGAAACGGGCACTCTATGGCACGCAGAATGATACTTGTTGACATTTCATTGCCAAGGGACGTAATACGTGTACGGGAAAATAGGAGCAACAGAGCTAACTTAGATTTTTACGCGATCTGATAGTACATATGATTATTATTCATAATAGTAATACGTATAGAATATGTACAATATTATCTGGCTTGTTGTTATGATTGTTAATATGACTATTGTTATAATTATTGCAGCAAGCCTGTATCAAGACACAACGTTAATCGCTTCTCAAGTGAGCCCAGAAGTTGCATGTACAAGCCATGACAAGCCAACAGTGCGTTCCACCGTAAGTTTTTCATATGTATACGTACTTTCAACAGATATGCACAAGTCAGAAATGAAACGGGCACTCTATGGCACGCAGAATGATACTTGTTGACATTTCATTGCCAA
>JAWPHD010021931.1:0-26706 GCA_037043455.1 Cyrtodaria siliqua
AAATTGCTTATGCAGCTCTTAAGATAATGCTATAAGGAAGCCCATGGCCAAATTTGGTTGTGCTAGGATAAGAAATGTAAGAGATATAGACTTGTAAACACAGCTTACACGCAAACCTTGATGTGGGACGCCGACCCCGGGGTGATTACATAAGCTCTCTTATTCTTCGAATAGTCGAGCTAAAAATGATAAAATGAACATGAATTTGGGGGATTCTACCCCTCTGCCTTCCCCTCCAAAGGGATCTGCAGTGGCCCTATTCTTGCCCCATGACGAAACGGGGCACCCGAGAACCACACGGGGCTAACAAAGTTTGGTAAAGATCAAATACAAAAGAAGGTGCTAGAGTGTAACACCTTGGGCAGAGTCAAATGTGACCCCAGGGCTACATGTAATAGATGAGAGATGACTGTGCTTTGTGGTAAGAGGAGAAGATTTTTTAATTTTTTACCTATACAAGTCTATGTTAAACGTGACCCCTGGGACGGGGCCAAATGTGACCTCAGGGTCACCATTTGAACAAACTTGGTAAAGGACCATAAGAGTATAGTAAATGCAAATATTAAACCTCTGGCTCTTGCAGTTCCAGAGAAGAAGATTTTTTTTCAGTTTTTTCCCTATACAAGCCAATGTAAAACTGTGACCCCCAGGGCGGAGCCAAATGTGACCCCAGGGTCACCATTTGAACAAAACTGGTAGAGGACCATGAGCTTATAGCAAACGTAAAATATTAAACCTCTGGCTCTTGCAGTTTCAGAGTAGAAGATTTTTAAAGTTTTTTCCCTATACATGCCTATGTAAAACATGTGACCTTTGGGGCGGGGCCAAATGTGACCCGAGGGTCACCATTTGAACAAACTTGGTAAAGGACCATAAGCTTATAGTAAATGCAAAATATCAAACCTCTGGCTCTTGTAGTATCCAAGAAGAAGATTTAAAAAAAAAAAATCCTATATAAGTCTATGTAAAACAGTGACCCCAGGGGCAGGGACAACTTTGACCCCAGGGTCACCATTTGAACAAACTTAGTAGAGGACCATAAGCTGATGCTACATGTAATATATGAAACCTCTGTGCCTTGTGGTTTCAGAGAAGATTTTTTAAAGTTTTTTCCTGTCTATATGAAAAACATGCAAAATCTCAATATACAAACTTTGGACCCCCAGGGCACGGCCATTTTTGACCCCGGGGACTTCATTTGAATAAATTTGATAGTCTAAGTGTTGGTGATCATTTTAAAAAAAAAACTGTTGAAATCTGTCCAGCGGTTCTTGAGAAGAAGATTTTTTAAGGTTTCGACCATATATGATAATGGCAGCCATCTTGGATGTCGCGCTGACCTAATTTTAGCAAATCTAAGAAGCATTCAACTAAGTATCATCCAAGTGAAGTTTGGTCAAAATTTGCCAAGCAGTTTCTGGGGAGAAGTTGTTTGAAGAAAAGTTAACGACGACGACGACGACGAAGACGGACGACGATGGAGGAAGAGTGATCCCAATAGATAACCTTGAGCCTTCGGCTCAGGTGATCTAACAAGAGGCCCAAGAGGGCCTGTGGACACTCTACTGGCTAACCGGCTCTTATAACATCAATGAAGCGAGTGACTGGCATTTACGTTTTTTTGAAAGTTTCGGGCAAAAAACAGCTTTTTAACTAAATCAAGGGCCATAACTAAGGAATCTGGTAAAGTTTGGTCAAGATCAGATGAAAAATGAAGGCCCTACCGTATTAAAGAGGCAAAATATAGCATGTTTAACTAAATCAAGAGCCATAACTCCTCTGTTACTGGTCCGACTGGTCCAACATAGAGCTAAAAAAATAAAAATAAAAAAATAAATAAAAAATAAATAAACAAGAGGTCAATGACCTTGAAGCTCTACTGATTGATTTTGATTTCGATTTCAGGAAGTAGTCGCTACAAACTTGTTTTTTGAAAAATTAGTTTTAGCCGTGGCGGCCATCTTGAATTTCCGGCCGACCTGAAATTTTGCTAGGATCAATAAGACATCAACAGCAACATTCCTGTGAAGTTTCATGAAAATCCATCAAGTCGTTTCAGAGGAGTAGTCGCTAAAAGTTTTCATTATATAACTATATGTAAACAAAGATGGCCGCTGACAGCCATGTTTAACATCGAATCAAAACAATTTTTGACAAGGACCAACATCATGTCATGCTGATCATTTTAGAAAAAGTCCCATATCAATATCACTTATAGTTTTCAAGAAGTAGTCGCTACAAACTTGTATTTTTAAAATCTATTGTTAGCCATGGCGGCCATTTTGAATTTCCGGCCGACCTGAAATTTTGCTAGGATCAATTAGACATCAAGAGCAACATTCCTGTGAAGTTTCATGAAAATCCGTCAAGTAGTTTCAGAGGAGTAGTCGCTACAAGTTTTTAGTATATAACACTATGTAAAGAAAGATGGCCACTGGCAGCCATGTTTAACGTCGAATCAAAATAATGTTTGACTAGGATCAACATCATGTCATGCTGATCATTTTAGAAAAAGTCCCATATCAATATCACTTATAGTTTTCAAGAAGTAGTCGCTACAAACTTATTTTTTAAAAATCTATTTTTAGCTGTGGCGGCCATCTCGAATTTCTGGCCGACCTGAAATTTTGCTAGGATCAATAAGACATCAAGAGCAACATTCCTGTAAAGTTTCATGAAAATCCTCTTGGTAGTTTCAGAGGAGTAGTCGCTACAAGTTTTTACTATATAACCCTATGTAAACAAAGATGGCCACTGGCAGCCATGTTTAATGTCGAATCAAAACGATTTTTGACAAGGACCAACATCATGTCATGCTGACCATTTTAGAAAAATTCCCATATCAATATCACTTATAGTTTTCAAGAAGTAGTCGCTACAAACTTGTATTTTAAAAATCTATTTTTAGCTTTGGTGGCCATCTTGGATTTCACATCAACATGAATTTTTGCTAGGATCAACTAGACTTCATGGGCAACATTTCTGTAAAGTTTCATGAATATCCATCCAGTAGTTTCAGTGGAGAAGTCGCTACAAATAAAAGTTTACGGACAGACAGACGGACGGACGACGGACGCCGCACCACGGCATAAGCTCTGCTGATCTCTGATCAGTAGAGCTAAAAATTAATAAAAACAAGAGGTCAATGACCTTGAAGCTCTACTGATAGGTTTTTGATAGCTAGATCAGCATTCCTGTTTAGTTTCATGAAAATCCGTCAAGTAGTTTCAGAGGAGTAGTCGCTTAAAGTTTTCATTATATAACTCTATGCAAACAAAGATGTCTGCTGGCGGCCATGTTTAACGTCAAATCAAAATAATTTTTGACAAGGATCAACATCATGTCATACTGATCACTTTAGAAAAAGTCCATAATCAATATCACTTATAGTTTTCAAGAAGTAGTCGCTACAAACTTGTATTTTGAAAATATATTTTTAGCCATGGCAGCCATCTTGAATTTCCCGCCGACCTAAAAAAATTCTGGGATCAATTTGACATCAAGAGCAACATTCCTGTGAAGTTTCATAAAAATTCGTCAAGTAGTTTCAGAGCAGTAGTCGCTACAAGTTATTACTATATAAATCTATGTAAACAAAGATGGCCGCTAGCGGCCATGTTTAAAGTCGCATCGAAATAAATGTCGACAAGGATCAACATCATGTCATGCTGATCATTTTAGAAAACGTCCCATATCAATATCACTTACAGTTTTCAAGAAGTAGTCGCTACAAATTTATTTATTTTAAATCTATTTTTAGCCATGGTGGCTATCTTGAATTTCCGGCCAGCCTGAAATTTTTCTAGGATCAAGTAGACATCAAGAGCAACATTCCTATGAAGTTTGATGAACATCTGTAAAGTCGTTTCAGAATAGTAGTCGCTACAAGTTTTTACTATATAACTCTAGATAAACAAAGATAGCTACTGGCAGCCATGTTTAACGTCAAATCAAAATAATGTTCGACTAGGATCAACATCATGTCATGCTTATCATTTTAGAAAAAGTCCCATATCAATATCACTTATAATTTTCAAGAAGTAGTCGCTACAATCTTATTTTTTAAAAATCTATTTTCAGCTGTGGCGGCCATCTTGAATTTCTGGCCAACCTGAAATTTTGCTAGGATCAATTAGACATCAAGAGCAACATTCCTGTAAAGATTCATGAAAATCCTCTTGGTAGTTTCAGAGGAGTAGTCGCTACAAGTTTTTACTATATAACTCTATGTAAACAAAGATGGCCACTGGCAGCCATTTTTAACATCGAATCAAAACGATTTTTGACAAGGACCAACATCATGTCATGCTGATCATTTTAGAAAAAGTCTCATATCAATATCACTTATAGTTTTCAAGAAGTAGTCGCTACAAACTTGTATTTTAAAAATCTATTTTTAGCTTTGGCAGCCGTCTTAGATTTCACATCAACACGAATTTTTGCTAGGATCTACTAGACTTCATGGGCAACATTTCTCTTAAGTTTCATGAATATCCATCCAGTAGTTTCAGAGGAGTAGTCGCTACAAATAAAAGTTTACGGACAGACAGACAGACGGACGAACGGACGGACGACGCACCACGGCATAAGCTCTGCTGATCTCTGATCAGTCGAGCTAAAAACAACAGAATTTTTTTTTAAAAAAAAATAAAATAAAAATAAAATAAACAAAAAAAAAAATAAAAAAGTAAAAAAAAAAAAAATTAAATTTTTTAGTAAAGGACCATAAGCTGATAGCAACAGCAAAATATTGAACCTCTGGCTCTTGCAGTTTCAGAGAAGAAGATTTTTTTAGTTTTTCCCTGTACATGTCTATGTAAAATATGTGACCCTTGGGGCGGGGCCAAATGTGACCCCAGGGTCACCATTTGAACAAACTTGGTAAAGGACCATAAGCTTATAATAAATGTAAAATATCAAACCTCTGGCTGTTGTAGTTTCCGACAAGAAGATTTTTAAAAAAAAATTCCTATATAAGTCTATGTAAAACTGTGACCCTCGGGGCGGGAACAAATTTGACCCCAGGGTCACCATTTGAAAAAACTTGGTAAAGGACCATAAGCTTATAATAAATGTAAAATATCAAACCTCTGGCTGTTGTAGTTTCCCAGAAGAAGATTTTTAAAAAAAAAATCCTATATAAGTCTATGTAAAACAGTGACCCTTGGGGCGGGGACAAATTTGACCCCAGGGTCACCATTTGAACAAACTTATTAGAGGACCATAAGCTGATGCTACATGTAATACATGAGAGCTCTGTGCCATGTGGTTCCATAGAAGAAGATTTTTTTCAGTTTTTCCCTATACAAGCCTATGTTAAACTGTGACCCCCGGGGTGGGGCCAAATGTGACCCCTGGGTCACCATTTGAACACACTTGGTAGAGGACCACAAGCTTATAGCAAATGCAAAATATTAAACCTCTGGCTCTTGCAGTTTCAGAGAAGAAGATTTTTTAAGTTTTTCCCTATACATGTCTACGTAAAACATGTGACCCTTGGGGCGGGGCCAAATGTGACCCGAGGCTCACCATTTGAACAAACTTCGTAAAGGACCATATGCTTATAGTAAATGCAAAATATCAAACCTCTGGCTCTTGCAGTTTCAGAGAAGAAGATTTTTTAAGTTTTTCCCTATACATGTCTACGTAAAACATGTGACCCTTGGGGCGGGGCCAAATGTGACCCGAGGCTCACCATTTGAACAAACTTCGTAAAGGACCATATGCTTATAGTAAATGCAAAATATCAAACCTCTGGCTGTTGTAGTTTCCGAGAAGAAGATTTATTTAAAAAAAATCCTATATAAGTCTATGTAAAACTGTGACAAATTTGACCCCAGGGTCACCATTTGAACAAACTTAGTAGAGGACCATAAGCTGATGCTACATGTAATACATCAGAGCTCTGTGCCTTGTGTTTTAGAGAATAAGATTTTTTAAAGTTTTTTCCTATATGTCTATATGAAAAACATGCAAAACCTCAATATACAAACTTTGGACCCCCAGGGCACGGCCATTTTTGACCCCGAGGACTTTATTTGAACAAACTTGATAGTCTAGGCGTTGGCGATCATTTTAAAAGAAAAACTGTTGAAATCTGTCCAGCGGTTCTGGAGAAGAAGATTTTTTAAGGTTTCAGCCATATATGGTAATGGCAGCCATCTTGGACGTAGCGCTGACCTAATTTTAACAAATCTAAAAAGCATTCATCTAAGGATCATCCATGTGAAGTTTGGTCAAAATTAGCCACGCGGTTTCTGAGGAGAAGTCGTTTGAAGAAAAGTTAACGGACAGACGACGGACGATGGACGACGGAAGACGGACAACACACCGTCCCATAAGCTCTGCTGGCCCTTGGCCAGTAGAGCTCAAAATGGGTTGGGGGGTAGGGGTGGCCGGTGGTGGAGGATGGAGTATATGGATGGATATGAATCAGGTTGTTAAAGCTTTTATTGATATTAATATCCTAAACAAATTTGGTAAAGCTCAGATAAACAAGAGGTCAATGACCTTGAAGCTCTACTGCCAGGTTCTGATACCTAGATCAGCATTCCTGGGAAGTTTCATGAAAATCTGTCAAGTAGTTCCAGAGAAGTCGTTAGTTTTTATATATAACTCTATGTAAACAAAGATGGCCACTGACAACCATGTTTAATGTCGAATCAAAATAATTTTCAAGAAGGACCAACATCATGTCATGCTGATCATTTTAGAAAAATTCCCGTATCAATATCACTTATAATTTTCAGGAAGTAGTCACTAAAAACTTTTTTATAAAAATCTGTTTTTAGCTGTGGTGGCCATCTTAAATTTCCGGCTGACTTGAAATTTTGCTATGATCAACTAGATATCAAGAGCAATTTCCAGTGAAGTTTCATGAAAATCCATCAAGTAGTTTCAGAGGAGTAGTCGCTACAAGTATTTACTACATAACTCTATGTAAACAAAGATGTTTGCTGGCAGCCATGTTTAATGTCGAATCAAAACGATTTTCAACAAGGACTTACATCACGCCATGCTGATCATTTTATAAAACGTCCCATATCAATATCGCTTATAGTTTTCAAAAAGTAGTCGCTACAAACTTGTTATGTAAAAATCTATTTTTAGCCGTGGTGACGATCTTGAATTTCCGGCCAACCTGAAATTTTGCTAGGACAAACTTTACATCAAAAGCAACATTCCTGTGAAGTTTCATGAAAATCTGTAAAGTAGTTTCAGAGGAGTGTTTTTAATACAAATACAAGTTTTTAATATATAACTCTATGTTAACAAAGATGGCCGCTGGCAGCCAAGTTTAATGTTGAATCAAAATGATTTTCGGCAAGGAACAACATCATGATCATTTTAGAAAAAGTCCCATATCAATATCACTTTTAGTTTTCAAGAAGTAGTCACTACAAACTTGTTCTTTATAAAAAATCTATTTTTAGCCGTGGTGGCCATCTTGGATTTCACATTTGCTAGGATCAACTAGACTTCATGGGCCATATTTTTGTAAAGTTTCATGAAAATCCATCCAGTAGTTTCAGAGGAGTAGTCGCTACAAAAAAAATAATTTACAGACAGACGGACAACGGACACCGCACCACGGCATAAGCTCTGCTGATCTTGTATCAGTATAGCTAGGGACCAAAACCCTGGTTTTAGGACCCAACCTAGACACGCCGGACAAAAGCTCCAAACTTTCCTCAAATGTGTGCTTTATATTTCTCCATGTTTTTAGAAGGGTCCCCAAAGGTTTGTGAATCCCTAAATGTGTTTTTTGGGGGTCAAAATGTTGGAACAAGAGGCCAAGAGGGCCTGTGGACGCTCTACTGGCTAAACATAAAGTTTATGTCTAATATCATTCAACCGGAACATGGCGATGACATACGCAACTAGGCTTGGTACTGATCATCCCTGCCAAGTTTTGTTGAAATCCAGCCAGACGTTCAGAAGTTTCTGTACGAAGGTGAGAGTATTAAAACCTTTAAGGAGTCATAACTCTGCCAAAATTCATTCAACCAGAACATGGCAATGATAGGTGCAACTAGGCTTGGTATTGATCATCCCCACCAAGATTCGCTGAAATCCGGCAAGGAGTTCAGAAGAGACTAATCTGGACAAAGTTTGTCTATTAAAACCTTTAAAGGGCCATAGCTCTGCCAAAAATCATTCAACCGGAATATGGCGATGATATGCACAACTAGGCTTGATACTGATTATCCAGCCAGGGGTTCAGGAAAATTAGCCCGGAAAATATTTGTGCATAAAAAAACCTTTAAAGGGCCATAACTCTGCCAAAAATCTGTAAACTAGAATGCGACGATGACATGCACAACTAGGCTTGGTGCTGATCATCCCTGTAAAGTTTAGTTGAAATCTGGCGAGGGGTTCAGGAGAACTAGTCCAGACAAAGTTTGTGTATTAAAACCTTTAAAGGGCAATAACGCTGCCAAAAATCATTCAACCGGAACATCCCTAAAATGTTTCGTTTAAATCTGGCCAGGGGTTCAGGAGAACTAGTCTGGACAAAGTATGTGTATTAAAACCTTTAAATGGACAACTCCGCCAAAATCATTCAACTGGAACACGGTGACGATATGTACAACAAGGCTTGGTACTGATCATCCCTGAAAAGTTTCTCTGAAATCCGTCCGAATGAAGGCTTGGTACTGATCATCCCTGAAAAGTTTCACTGAAATCCGTCCGAATGAAGGCCCTTTCGAATTCGTCTTACCGAGGCCAAATTATAGCATTTTTCAGGACTTCAAGGGCCAGAACTCCTGTGTGAATGGTCCAATCTGGCTTTTTTTCAAACTTGTCCAAGTTTCATTGATATTAACAATCTGATAAAGTTTGGTAAAATTTGGTAAAGATCGGATGAAAAATGAAGGCCCTATCGTCTTAACGAGGCAAAATACAGCATTTCTAACTAAATCAAGGGCCATAACTCCGCTGTTACTGGTCCGATCTGGCTGGTTTTCGATCTTGTCCGAGCTTTTATTGATATTAATAATCTGGTACAGCTTGGTAAAGATCGGATGAAAAATGAAGGCCCTATCATCTTAACGAGGCAAAGTATAGCGCTTTTAATTAAATCAAGGGCCATAACTCCGCTGCTACTGGTCCAATCTGGCTGGTTTTCAAACTTGTCCGAGTTTTCATTGATATTACCAATCTGGTAAAGTTTGGTAAAGATCAGATGAAAAATGAAGGCCCTATCGTCTTAACGAGGTAAAAAATATAGCGTTTTTAACTAAATCAAGGGCCATAACTCCGCTGTTACTTTTCGATCTGGCCGGTTTTCGAACTTGTCCGAGCTTTCATTGATATTACCAATCTGGTAAAGTTTGGTAAAGTTTGGATGAAAAATGAAGGCCCTATTGTCTTAATGAGGCAAAATATAGCATTTTTAATAAATCAAGGGCCATAACTCCGCTGTTACTGGTCAGAACTGGCCGGTTTTCAAATTGTCTGAGCTTTCATTGATATTAACAATTTGATAAAGTTTGGGAAAGATCGGATGAAAAATGAAGGCCCTATCGTCTTAACGAGGCAAAATATAGCATTTTTAATAAATCAAGGGCCATAACTTCGCTGTTACTCGTCCAATCTGGCCGTTTTTCGAACTTGTCCCAGCTTTCATTGGTAATAACAATATGTTAAACTTTGATAAAGATCAGATGAAAAATTAAGGCCCTATCATCTTAACGAGGTAAAAGTTAACGGACGGACGGACGAAAACAACTAAAACTGCTGATTTCTGGAATAATTCAATAAACATATATTTTAAATGCTTATTCATTACTTTGTTTACCCATTTAAATGTCATGATATATTTTTTATGAAATAATAAATAAATGAAGAGATAAATATGGGTCTTTTGGCAAAAAATGAAGAAAAAAAAGTAAAAATAAAGTACTAAAACTGCTAATTTCTGGAATAGTTCAATAAAAATATTTTTTTTAACTTATCGCTTGTTTTCATTTACCATATTAGGTATAATGATATTGTATACATTTTGTCTTGTTTTTAAAAGGGTCCCCAAAGGTTAGTGAATCCCTAAATGTATTTTTTAGAGTCAAACTGGTAGGAAAATAACTAAAAATGTTGATTTCTATAACAAGCATATATTTTAAATGCTTATTCATTATTGTATTTATTATTATAAAATGTCACAATGTTCAAAGGTGTAGGTGTGGTCTTACGTGTAACATGACAGGTATGGCCTAAATTTGTGTGGGAATGGGTAATTTGAAGCTCGCTACTCTAGGTTATTTAAAATGGGTGGGTGTGTACTTAGTTGTTGTATTACAGGTATGGCTTGTATCTGTATGAGTGTGAGCTACTTGAAGTCTTCTGACTCTATATGTTCCTCTGTACAATAAGTGGGTATGGTCTTACGTGTAACATTACAAGCATGGCCTGTATGAGTGTGAGCCACTTTAAGCCTTCTGACTCTATCTGTACACTATGTAGGTGTATATTTACGTGTATGGTATAGCCTTTATCAGTATAAGTGTGAGTAGCTTAAAGCCTTCTGACACTATGTGGGTGTATACTTAAGTGTCACATGACATGTATGGATTGTATTTATATGAGTGTTGGTGGCTTTAATCTCACTGTATCCATATTCTGTACAATATGTGGTGTAACATGATAGGTATGGCCTAAATATGCATGTGTATGGGCTACTTGAAGATTTCTGAAGCTATGTTCTAAATTGGTGTATACTTATTTGTAAATTGACATGTATGGACTATATTTGTGTGAGTATGAGCTAATAAAGCATTCTGACTCTATGTTCCATACAATATATGGGTGTGGGCTTACATGTAACCTGACAGGACTGGCATGTATGGTCTGTATGTTTACGTGTTGGTCACTTGACGCCCACTGTCACAAGTGTTGTGTCCGATAAGGGGTTGTGATCAATTCTTACATGTAACATGACAGGAAAGGCCTGTATCTGTATGAGTGTGGGCAACTTGAAGCCGTCTGTATCTACAGGTATATTCTTTATAATACGTGGGTATATACTTAAGTGTAATACGACTAGAATGACATATACCTGTATGAGTGTAGTCAGGTTGAAGCCCGCTTCTTCTTGGTTCTATACAATATGCGAGTGTATACTTAAGTGTAACATAACATGTATGGTCTGTATCTGTTTGGGTGTGGGCAGCTTGAAGCCTTCTGTATCTATGTTCCATACAAAAGGTGGCTCTATCAGGGCCTCATCTGGCCAATTTTTTTCTTGCGCCACCACTTGCGCCAAATAAAAAAAGTTGGAGCCAAATTGGAGAAATTGGAGCCATTTGGCTCTAATGGCCAGAGCCATATTTCTTCTAGAGTTATGTATATTTTAAATGTGTTTGTTAACGGAGCATAGTACACTAATGTGATAGGGAACTGATCAATTAATTAGTAATATGTGACTTATTCATTTAGAATGATATTGTTACAGTTTCTTTTTAAAAAATAATATTGTATACATGAAGTGTTGCAAGCAAACATCTGTGTTTTTTTTTTAAAGGAGTGATGGCGTTGAAATGGATTTGGGCGCTGGAACTCGGGGTGGCGGAGGTTGGTGGATGGGGTTGGGAGCGGTGTCACCCCTTCCTGCTTCAATTTTTTTTTAAATAAGAGATTTGGTTTTTATGGTACAATAAGGAATGAAATAAATAAAAGCAAAAAAATATAAATAATAATTATTTATATATATGTTTTCCTTATAAAAAAAAGTTGTAATAAACAATAATAAGTAGACTAGCAAAGCAGTTATTGTTTCTGATCCCCAATATCTGGAATGTTCCTAAACATTTTTTACACTTTTTTGGTTAAATAAACTAGCTGAAACAAATGACAGCAGGAATCATACATAGAGGCTTTCATTTGATTGTTTAATATGTGTAGGTGGGCCTATATATCAGTAACAAGTTCATAACCTGCTGTTTTTTTCGTATTTCCGGAACCGCGAAAACCAATGACATTCGCTACGTCTTTTTTAACTTATTTTGAAAAGATGAAATACCATATACATTAAAAACATATTTTGGCAATGACATAAACATAAAACCTCCTAAAAACTTATTAATAAGCCAGTGCATCAGGTAAAATGTTTGCATTTTTTGGTGAAATCCAGATGCCAGATGCCGACATGATTATCGTGAACCAAAACGAAAACAAAACAAATGTCACGTGGATCTTGTCAGTCATGTAAAATATATAAATTAATGAGGTGTTAATTTGTATTTGATTGGTTAGAACCTGATGGGGCTAGATATTATTCAACGGTGTAGTTATGGTTGGTAGGTGTTGCATGACAGACTTGATTACCCCCGAGGCGAAAACGACAGTCATCAGTTGTTATTTAGGGATTAAGTTACTTACCGGAACAGTAAAGGTTATCAGCTTTGTTTGTTTATTCAAGGCTAAGTGCTTGTGCGTGGTAGATGTCAATTCGTTGGTTATCGTTTTTTTCTACAGTCAAGTACACTCTAGGTGATAAGTGTTGAGGTCTTTTGTGTAACAGGCCGCTTACGGCATAGGAATTTAACAATTTTCGGCAATTTTGTTGTCGCCAAACACTTTCGCCAAAGTTTGAAATTTAGGGCCATTTTCTTTTTTCTTTCGCCATTGGCGCCATTGGTGATGCCCAGAGGAGGGCCTGCTCTATACTTACATGTAACATGACAGGTATGACCTGTATCTGTATGAGTGTGGCTAGATTGAAGCCTGCTGCCTCTATGTTCTGTATATGTGTGTGTGCGCTCAATTTGAAGTCTTCTGCATCTATGTTCTTATGTGTTATCATGATATGTATAACATGTATCTGTTTGGGTGTGGGCAAATTGAAGCCCACTGCCTCTTTGTTTCGTACACTACATAGGTATATGCATATGTGTTAACTGATAGGTACGGTCTATATCTGTTTCATTTAGGGCAACTTGAAGCCCCATGTCACTCTATTCCTTTGAACAATATGTGGGTATATACTTCAAATATATATATATATATTAAAAACTAATAAAAAATAAAAATTACAAAAAAACACAAAAAAAACTGTGTAACTCTGGTTAAGATTGCTCAAGAAATGTGGCCTGTATCGTGTTAACAACATGTAAAACTACATTTTTGCTAATTCAGGGGCCATAACTCTGGTTTTACTGGTCCAATCTTGCCCCTTATCAAACTCATCCGAGATCTTATGGTCATATACAATCTGTGCATGTCTGGTGGTTAAGATTGCTCAAGAAATGTGGCCTTTATTGTGTAAACAAGATGAAAAACTCCATTTTTGGCTAATTCAGGAACCATAACACTGGTGTTACTGGTCCAATCTGGCCCATTATCGAACTCTTCCAAAATCTTATGGTCATATACAATATGTGCAAGTTTGGTTATGATTGCTCAAGTAATGTGGCCTCTATCGTGTAAACAAGCTAAAAGTTGACGATGATAGAAGACATACGACAGACGAAGAGTGGTCACAATAGCTCACATGAAGTGCTCAGGTGAGCTAAAAATTGATTTGCATTTTCCTGACATTCATTTGATTTTAAACACAGGTAGTTAATGGCAAATTCTGTAAAAATGTTAGAATTTGCCATTAACTACCTGCGTTTAAAACCATATAAACACAATTCGGAATCAATTTTAATATATACATTATTTTTCTAGTCGCTATAGTGCCAACAATAATGTCCTTTGGGAGAATGATAATGACACAAAAAGTGCAAGACAGACAGCTTCCATAAAAAAAAATCAGACAGCGGAATGCCCATTTTCTATTTAGACAGAGGCGTCCGTGGCCAAGTGGTACAAGTTTCTGACTTGAAATCACTTGTCCTTCTCCACTGTGAGGTCGAGCCCTCTTTGGACTAGGAATCCTTATGCGCGGAGCTATCTAGTTGGTTTTTGGAAAGTCAGTGGTTCTACCCATGTGGCCACCCGTGCAAGAAAATTGCCCGGAGGGGCATCTGTGGTCTTCATCCACCAATGGAAGCTGGAAAGTCATCATATGACCTTAGCTGTTGGTGTTACTGTAAAATCCAATTCAGTTCTATATCAGATGCATGTGCAGTAGCTCCGCCTCCTTGAATAGTTTTTTTATTCATAATTATACGCTTTTTTTCCTTCAACAAAAAATAAATGAATGTAAAGAGTAAATTTTGATGGCAACAAATATTTGCCATATCTAATTTGTAAGTTCACACCCATTTATTTTAAGAAACCATTTTGTTGCGCTTTATTAGCGTAGATGGGCGTGCACTGCATACTATTTAACGAATAATTACAAATAATGCAATCATACCACTATCCAGCCCATACGTAGAAATATGACGACACCCAGCAGGTTGATCATGACCGAGGTGAACACCCCATCCCACGTGCCAAACAAGATGGGCTCACTGATGAAGAAGTTTGCCTTCCACCATAGCTTTTGAGACAGGTTCTGAAATGGACAAATATAAATAAAACCAGTCAAACCACTGCCAAGAGCCCGCTTTCAGCAATTCCTGTAATTGAAGTTACTCGTCTCCCTAGCACAGAAAGTTTGAACCCTTAACCCTGTACATATATATAATAAACTGTTATTTTTTTGAATTAAGAATTCCATTTATGTGACAAAGGGGTGTTTTGGGAAATCAGCAGCCAGACATTGCAAACCCTTATCATCCTGCGAGTTACTCGTAGGTGAAACTCGCAGGCTGATCTGGGTTTACAATAGACGCAAAGGCTATTATAGTCGTGCTTAGCGGATTAAGAGACTGAACTGCATTATGTGTTTTGTAGAGTGTGAATAGACTGTTTAGTCAAATAAAATTTTGACAACATTTCAGATTTTGAAACACTACAAATATATAGTGACACGTTTGTTAGGAGACGGCCGATAATAAAAGTTTATGGCCTTCAGAAAAAAATAGTTTCCAAACTTTGCATAATTTGTGTATGTGTTTGGAATAGGATAATATGTTCTGTCAAATAAAATTGTGTTACGAAAATTAATGTGCATTTCAGGCAGGGTGCCTAGACGTCGGATATGAATCAAGATTTATTTTTATTACTGTCTATATGTTTTTATACCTGATACTGATTGAATAGAATGAAAATAGACACTCCTGAATCTGTTTACAATCTTTGCGTAGCTATCTGCTAAGCTTCGCAAAGTCAAAATTCATTTTGACCCCCCATATTTACATGTAATTTTATTGACAGCCGAAAATCAAAATGGCGACGGTGGAACATTCCATTATTCTATGATTGGCTGAAACAAGAGGCCCAAGAGAGCCTGTGGAAGCTCTACCGGCTAAAAATAGTTTATGTATAAGGGGCCATAACTCCGTCAAAAATCATTCAACCGGACAACAGCTATGACATGGACAACAAGCCTTAGTATTGATCTGAAATCTGGCTAGAGGTTCAGGAAAACTAGTCTGTACAAAGTTAGTGTATTAAAACCTTTAAAAGGCCACATACCATGCCAAAATTCATTAAACTGGAACACAGCGATGATATGTACAATCAGGCTTGGTACTCTTTGTCTCTGCCAAGTTTAGTTGAAATCCGGCTAGAGGTTCACCAGAACTAGTTTGTACAAAGACCTTAAAAGGGCCATAACTCTGACAAACTATTATTCAACCAGAAAAGGTGATGACATGCCCATCTAGGCTTGGTATTCATCATCCCCGCCAAGATTCGTTGAAATCCGGCCAGGAATTCAGAAGATACGTCTGGACAATGTTTGTATTAAAACCTTTAAAGGGCCAACTGGAGTTGCTGAACATTGAACAACAACACCACCCTGCATACCCTATGTTTTACTTGGTACATCTAAACCCTAGAAACAGACATGCGCAGATGACAATTCCTAAAAATAACGTCGCCATATTGTTCTATTTTTTACAAAGTAAACAAGGGGAGTTAAAATGAATTTTAGGCTTTGTGAAGCATAACGGATGGCAATGGCAAGATTGTAAACAGATCCAGGAGTGTCTATTTTCATTCTATCTAACCATATTAGGTATGAAAACATAATAGCAAGTAATATCTGACGTCCAAGCACCCTGAAATGCACAGCAGTTCAGTTTTAATACAAGTATTAAACAACTGATGTACAACTGGATAAAGGTAAAGATTATCCAAACAAGTGGGTAAAAGGCATTTTGCATGCATTTTAAGAATGCATTTTAGTGCTTGTGTTTATTTCCAGCATTAAGCGTTTTTAAATATATGCAGTCATTGTTCATCTTGGGTTAATACAAATACACTCAGCATTCTTTTTGCATTAAGTTTGTTCATCTAGTATCATTTTATTCACTTTTATTCTGCATTTATTTTCCGTTCATCATCATTTTGCGACCGGTAAAAGGTGCTTTGGCAGCTTAAAGAAACTAACCCAAACCCAAATGGCAAAATTACACTCCAAAACCGTTTATTAAAACTCTATTCAGATGTTCAGGTCATATAATAATGTATATGTGCCAATAAAGGTATAGATAGGGTTATTCATGGATTCTTACAGTACGCGTGATTGAATACGCATAAAATGAATTATGATTCATGAATTGATATTTAATGAACGGTCCAGTTTTAGGACCTGGCTGATTAAAGCTGTTTATATTGTGTCCACAGAGTTCTCAAAAATATTTTATATAAATACCGCGTCCTCTCAGTCAGTAAGGTAAGAAACGGTGTACATTTGTTGTAAAATGTGTTTGTTGATGGCAGGATAGGTATTTAATGAAGACAGTATGTATAACGGAAGAGAATATGGTATGTATAAATATAGATAATACAGCATGTCTGAGGGGAGAGAATATGATATGTATATACAAAGGGAGAGAATACGGCATGTATAAAGGGAGAGAATACTGTATGTATAACGGGTGCCAGCCCTACCTGATCCTCCTGAAACAGCTCATTCTTGTTCCCAGCATCTGTGTGCATGTATCCCTCCTCACCTCCTGTACCCACACTGGCATTGTATGGAGCCTTTGCTGGTTCCTGGCTCAGACCAAACTTCCCCCAATCTGGTGGCGGCTGTTTTTTCCGTGTGGTGGCACCAGTGTCATGGGTGCCCTGGGACATCAGGCTGGTGTTTTCCGTTTCTGGAGAGTAAGACATGCTGAGTTGGCTAGAGTTATCTTATCTAAGTTGGCAGGCTTGGATCCATCACCTGTAAACAGAATTGGACAGAACATCTTTAAGCTGTTAAAGAAAGTGTCTATATATAGCAGGTGGTGAAAAATCGCTCCTCAAAAGGGACTTGAACCCGGGGTCTCTGGTTTACCGTACCAGCGCTCTAACCACTGAGCTATCGAGGACATACGGTTAGGAATCGATTATTCATCATTTACCTGTACCCGATACATATAAAAAAAATTAAACAACTTATATTTCACATACATTACTGATTTCATTGTACATGTATTTTGATTATTACTAAACGTGTAAGTGAATTTCTTAAATTTTGATTTCATTGTGTTCGTTAGTATGGCACATTTCAGAATAAGGGCATAGTTAGCACTCGTTTTCATATTTTTAATGAAGACAGTTAAAAAAGTGTAAAATTAATAAATGCCTTGTTTTCTCTGATGCAGTCATATGAAATGAAGTAAAATATATCATAATTCAAGGAGTCAAAGTACGGAAAAGTTGATTTTTCTTTTCTAAAATGAGACATTTTTGATGGACAAAAGTTACCAGAGCTACACCCAATAGTGATATTTTATAGGTGTTTTAATTTAATACTGTCGACTGTTTTTTTCATCATAACAGGGGTATAAAATTGTCAGAAATGGTATAAATTACAATGTTAGTATGATAAATCAACCATTCTTTTGAACAAAATCACGAATTTTGTTCATTTTGCTCGACAGTGCTAATGTTATCAATTTCCGTCTTTCTGGCAGTGTGACATTAGCATTTCTACATGTTAAAAATCTTATACTTGGGGTTATAATTTAGAGTAGAGTAATTGGCTAACTACAAGATTTTATGTAATTCATAACAAGAGGTCAATGACCTTGAAGCTCTACTGATTGATTTTGATTTCAGGAAGTAGTCGCTACAGACTTGTTTTTTGAAAATCTATTTTTGACCGTGTTGGCCATCTTGAATTTCCGGCCGACCTGAAATTTTGCTAGGATCAATTAGACATTAAGAGCAACATTCCTGTGAAGTTTCATGAAAATCCGTCAAGTAGTTTCAGAGGAGTAGTCGCTACAAGTTTTCATTATATAACTCTATGTAAACAAAGATGGCCGCTGGCAGCTATGTTTAACGTCAAATCAAAACGATTTTCGACAAGGACCAACATCATGTCATACTGATCATTTTAGAAAAAGTCCCATATCAATATCTCTTATAGTTTTGAAGAAGTAGTCGCTACAAACTTATTTATTTTAAATCTATTTTTAGCTGTGACGGCCATCTTGAATTTCTGGCAGATCTGAAATTTTGCTAGGATCAATTAGACATCAAGAGCAACATTCCTGTAAAGTTTCATGACAATCTGCCAAGTAGTTTCAGAGGAGTAGTCGCTACAAGTTTTTACTATATAACTCTATGTAAACAAAGATGGCCGCTGGCAGCCATGTTTAACGTTGAATCAAAACGATTTTTGACAAGGATCAACATCATGTCATGCTGATCATTTAAGAAAAAGTCCCATATCAATATCACTTATAGTTTTCAAGAAGTAGTCGCCACAAACTTGTATTTTAAAACTCTATTTTTAGCTTTGGCGGCCATCTTGGATTTCACATCAACATGAATTTTTGCTAGGATCAACTAGACTTTATGGGCAATATTTCTGTAAAGTTACATGAATATCCATCCAGTAGTTTCAGAGGAGTTTTCGCTACAAATAAAAGTTTACGGACAGACGGACGGACAGACGGACGACGGACGCCGC
This sequence comes from Cyrtodaria siliqua, assembly GCA_037043455.1. Lineage (NCBI taxonomy): Eukaryota > Metazoa > Mollusca > Bivalvia > Adapedonta > Hiatellidae > Cyrtodaria > Cyrtodaria siliqua. The sequence goes on from JAWPHD010021931.1 coordinate 18,908, forward strand.
ACCACGGCATAAGCTCTGCTGATCTCTGATCAGAAGAGCTAAAAACCTGACAGTTTTTTCCCGTCCAATATGTGTTTTGTTCAATTCCAATCAAGTTTAATATTGCTAGTGTAACACGATTTTTTTTCCGTCACCCCGAGTACGTGACGATAGCTGTTTTAAACTTCCCGCTCATTAATCACATGATGGTGTCGCGTTATTTCGTCGATACCAAAATGGCGACAGCGGGCGAGCAACATAGCGAAGCTTAAAAGAAGAAGGAACATTTTCCTGCAATAGCGACATTAATCGATCTAATTTGCTAATCCCGCAGAAGAAAGAAAAATCTGTTTAAAAATGTCTGTCCCATTACATTATTTTGACCAAATAACATTTATTCAAAATGTTTAAAACAACTATCATAAAGTGTGAGCTTCATAAACATTGATATCACAATGGATTCTCAACTTGTTACAGCGTTTTTTTACCTTATATAAATGGGACCGATAAACGGCCCCATTCCCAATTGAAAAAATTGACCATTTTTCCCAATTTCCAACTAAAAAATTTCCAAATCAAAGTTGTTTTTCCGTCAATCTTTCTCCTGGGATATTCTCAATACACAGATGTAATAGATCTTCCCTGTTCTGTTTTGGAATCTCCTTAATAATTTTTTTTACCAGGGTTGTACGTTTCTTCTGCTTTTCTGTGTAAATTGAAACGCAGAACACAGCCTCGTCACCCGAGGATGACACCATTTTGTTTATGCGTTGCAGAAACGCTTTACCGCTTGTATGTTATCGAAACGCGCTACCATTAGTATATTCTACTATGTAACAAGCGCCTCAGTGAGCGATGGGTTAATTCTAAATAAAGGACGAATAACAGAAATCGTCTGGGCCAGGAAACTCTTTCCTCGGTCATGAGAATATGCAGAGAATCTGGTGCAACCCTAAATGACAATGAACTTAACAGCATTGTTAACATTTTCAGGGACAACAAAAACAGGGAAATTATCCTGTAAACAACACAGTGAAGTACAATAAAAACTTGAAACATTACAGTTGTGAAAATATTTTATTATGTAAATCATCAATAAATATGTAATATTTCACAAAATATAAAAACAAAATTTTTCCCAATTCTGAGAAAAATCGCGTGCTTTTCCCCAATTTGACCGGCCGCGGACCCATTCCCAAAATGGTGAAAAAAAACGCTGTGTTACCTAGAATTTTGGTCGGACTCGACAATGATGTACTAACATTAGCACTTTACATTGTAGTCAATGTTAGTTTAAACTTATTTATTTTACATCGATTGTAACAAAAGCTCTATGAACTTATTTGAATCACTCTCGATGTCTTCCTGGGTAGAACCAGTACTAAGCAATGCAGATAAAGTATCTTGCTCAGGGACACAACGCATATAGCAATGACGGGAATCGAACCCACGACTTTTGGATCATGGGTCCAACGCTCTACCACTAGACCACAGCGCTCCACAAAATGTTTAAAACACTCTATCATGAAGTGTGAGCTTCATAAACATTGATATCACAACAGATGCTCAACTTGTTACCTAGTATTTTGGTCGGACTCTACAGTGATGTCCTAATGTAACATTAGCACTTTACATTGTAGTCAATGTTAACTAACACCGAAAGCACAATTTGATGGCTAAGTGAAACAGTAACATACCTTTCAGTATGACTTTTGATTGTACAGCTTGCAGTGAACTATATTGTCCATTTTTGTATTATATCTTGAGTTTTCTCAAAGCAGTGCTAATGTTACTTCTTGCTAATGACCCCTGCGAAATTTTCTAGAACTGGATAGATTGTTCAAGAACTGTTCTTGAACTGTACCTAATCTGTTCTGGTACAGTTCTAGAGCAGTACGTGAACGTTAAATGGGACAAATTTTCTAGAACTTATGTTCAAGAACACTTCTTGAACTATCTGTACTTGAACTGTTCTAGAACTGTTGCGGAACGATCTGTACTGAAACTGTTCTTAGAAATGTTCTTGAACAGAAATTTTGTTTCATTTAACGTTCATGCACAGTTCCAGAACTGCTCCAGAACAAATGAAGCACAGTATAGAACTATCTGTACTAGAACTGTTCTAGAACTGTTCCAGAATGATCTGTACTGGAAATGTTCTAGAACAGTTCTAGAACTATACCAGAACTGTTCTTGAACAGTTCCAGTAAGATAGTTCTAGAACTATTCTTGAACATAAGTTCTAGAAACAGATGAAGCACATTTCAAAAACAGTTCTTGCACAATCTATCCAGAACAGTTCCTGCACAGTTCCAGAACTCTGTTGGCCACTAATTTAACCTACATAACAGTAAAGAACAATTCATTAATTGAACCTTCAGAAGGCCTGATCATACTTGGTGAAATGTTACATTTGATACTGAAATGAAATAATATCTGCAGTGCAGAATACCATTTTTCTGTCAGCAACAAAAAAAGAAAGTCAATCCTCGAAAACACATGACAATAGGGGTTACATTTTAAAAATACTGTTTCTAAAGACTACATTTAGAAATCTCATCTTTCAAATACAACTATTAAATGTATAAGATGTTCTGACAGGATAAGTAATTTAAGTATTATCACAAAACACTTACATTTAATCATTAAATGATGCAAGCACAATCTTCAGTTGGACTGCCATTTTACCGCCAAAAACTCAAAAGAATGGCGCCTGCATGATATTTGCAATTTTGTCAGAATCACGTCATATATTCTTTACCTACTTTCTTTGCTAATATAAATGAAGACATGGGCTTTTAAACTCCAGATAATGTTATTATATTAAACTGTTCAAGAAAAAATAATGATTATCATATATTTGTTTGTTAATAGTAGTATAGATTTGTTTAATTAATGAAGATGAACCCCTGGGAAACTCTGTTCTTATACTCAAGAACAGTTCATGAACATTTCTAGACCATTAAGAACAGTTCCTGAACTGTTCTTGTTCTAGAACATGTGCTTAATATGTTCTTGAACTTTGAACATTTTCAAAAACAATTAAAGAACATTTCAAGAACTGTAATTTTTCTTATTACCTATACTGTGTTGATGAGCCGTAAAACAACATTCAGTTTGTTATGGAAAAACCTGTTCTGGAAATAGTGTAATAAACTTATGTTGTTTTGTGAAAATACTCAAAAGATTTGAAACTTTTGAACTTAATTTAATCAACACAAAACTTAAGTGCTACAAAATAAACGTCTTTTTATACCAAGTTTATGGATAATTGTTTTCATGTCCCAGCAAAAGCCATCTATGTATACTTGGGGTGTGTTCAAGCCACTTAAAACAAAGAAATTTCATATTGCATTATAATACCTGTGCCTGTCAGCATTACAAAAATAATGCCTTTTTCAAACACTGTATCAGTAAGTAGTGTGACTAATAATGGAAAATCACAATAGTTTATTAGGTGGTTAATATTGTGACTTGCTTACTAATTTAATGTATATTTACATCTGCACAGACGTAATCGATCTGTAACGACATTCCCATTAGGATAACACATTTATAGATATTTTAAGAACATCTTAATTACATTTCCTATTTAAAGGAATTTAGTTCACATTTCCAAGAACATTTGAAGAACTTTAAATAGAGAAGATGTTCTAAAACTGTTCTTAAACAATTTCAAGAACAAATGAAAAACAGTTTAGGAAATACAAGAGTTTAAACTGTTCTTAATCAGTGCTTAACACTTAAAGTTTAAGAACACTTAGAGTTAAGAACTAATTTAGAATGGTTTAAGAACCCTTGAAGTTCCTGAACGGTTCTTCATTTTGTTCTTCAAATTGTTCAAGAACAAATTAAGAATAGTCCAGGAACTCCTGAAGTTCCTAAACTGTTCTTGATTTGCTCTTGAAATTATTCAAGAACATTTTTAGAACATTTTCTCTATTTAAAGGTTCTTGAACTGTTCTAAACTTGTTCAATAACCTTTCGAGAATATCTTAAGAAAAAATAAAGTTCTTGAAATGTTCTTCAATAGTTCTTGAAAATGTTCAAGAACATATTAAGAACATATGTTCTAGAACAATGGATCAAGAACAATTCAGGAACTGTTCTTAATGTTCTAGAACTGTTCATGAACTGTTCTTGAGTATAAGAACAGAGTTTCGCAGGGGGTAACACTTTCCGTCTTCGAGTGACACTAGCACCAGAACAGTCTCTCTCAATTTTTTTATGGAAAAGTTGCGTATTTATTTTTATTTTTTAATTTGTTTAACACTGGTATCTAACTATTTATTTATTTTCAAAATGTTTATTTTTCAAAATGAAAATGCCTGGCTGTTTGTAATTGAAATAAATATCAGTATTAATAATGACATTTCCTTCCTATGTCCACTTAATATGTTTTCGAAGTCTTTCGACGCCTTAAATGGTAGTTTTATGAAAGAAAGCATTTCCAATATTTAGTATTGATACAAACTTGAAATAAAATAACAAAGTCTGTACAAAAATAAAATCATGGGCTTATTTCATACATTAGGAAAAATGACGTGTTACATTAGCATTCTGACTATGGTCTTGTATTTATAAAGTCCAATTTCTCGATCACAAGTCACTTAATTTATAAACTGAGTACATATTATTCATGTTAAAAGGTTTACTTATTAATAAAAACAAACTTTAACTATATATTAAGCTGGAAATCAGGTTACTGACATCTGTCCTTATTCTGAAATCTGCTGTATATCAGTCAATTTCTTTTTGTGGTCATATTTCCATTTCCTAAATTAAGGCCTAAATTAAAATATTGTTTGTTTGCAGTTTGCGACCGACCCATGGCAAATCCGCCGACCCAGACAATTTTTTTTTTAATTATTTTTTTTAATTTTTAATTTTTAATTTTTTAATTATTTTTTTTTTCAAGTTTTTTTTTTCTTGCATGTTCTGTTAATATTTAACTAAACCCTTTTTGAAAAAAAACTCTATGGATAATACTAGTGAAGCACAGGATATTTGCATGCCGTCGATGAGCATGCGTTAATAATAAAAATGTTTTAAAAAAAATATATATATCCCTACCTACCGACCCACCCCTAAAAGCCATGGGTCGGAAACTGCAAACAAACAATTTTTTAATGGTGGCCTAAGATACTGAATATTTATCTAATGTTATGTATTTGTAGTAGGAGATGTATGTACATAGATAGGTTTATAAGCGCCGTACTACTGTCTCGCTACAGAGCTAGCTTTTATGGAGATATCACATGCAATCGTTCCGAGTTCAAACCCGCTGAGTTCCTAGTTTTTCCTCATCCGTTTACATTGGTGCTGTGAGCAGTTGGAGGCTGTTTAGCTGAGGTATCTAAGGATCTGGGTTGTGTGATATTTGTAGGGCGACAAATATCAAGTTAAAAGGTTGGAGGTATGTAGTAGGACTCAGTTGGGGGGTATGTACATAGATAGGTTTATAAGCGCGTTACTACTGTCTCGCCGCAAAGCTAACTTTTATGGTGATATCGGTAGAGCGCGCGCTTCACAAGCAATCGTTCCGAGTTCAAACCCGCTGAGTTCCTAGTTTTTTCTTATCCGTTTACATGATAACTCATGACAACTTGTGAGAGAGATTTTTTGAAACTCTCACATGTTTTTGCGTGGATTACACAGGTGGTTCCAGTCTATTATAGTTTTAATAAAGAAGAGTCACAAGAGGGCCTGCATCGCTCTACTGGCTATATGGTGTCCATGGTGGGGTGGGTTGAGGGGAGTGGGGGTGGGTGTGGACAGAAGGATTATGTGTCAGACATGGCAGTATGAAACAAGTTTTTTTATAGTGTGTCTTCAATTACCAAGATATAGGGGAAGGGATGGATTTGGTACAAGTTTGGCAAGCTTTAAAACAAATCAAACTTTCTTTAATACAGACACTCAAACCAAGTTTGACATGTGACCCAGGGATGGGGTCAAATTTGATCCCAGGGTAACCATTTGTATAAACTTGGTGGAGGACCATAGGCTGGTTGTAAATACAAAATATTAAACTCAGTTTTCTCTTGTAGTTTCAAAGAAGAAGATTTTTTAAGTTTGTCCCTAAATAACTCTATAAAATATGTGACCCCGGGGACAGGGCCAAATTTGACTCCAGGGTCACTATTTGAGCAAACTTGGTAAAGGACCATAAGCTGATGGTAAATACAAAATATTAAACCTTTGGCTCATTTAGGTTCAGAGAAGAAGACTTTTTAAGTTTTAAGTCCCTATATAAGTCTATGTAAAATATGACCCCTTGGGCGGGACCAAATTAGACCTTGGGCGGGACCAAATTAGACCTTGGGCGGGACCAAATTAGACCCCAGGATCACAGTTTGAACACACTTTGTAGAGGAACATAAGCTGATAATAAATACAAAATATTAAACCTAATAATTTAGCTCAAGATTTTTGAAGCTCTTCCCAATAACTCTATGTAAAACTGATCTAACATGGGCCCCCACTTAAAGAAAATGAACCAAGGTTTCTTATGAGAAAAAAACTAAATAAAAACTAATTAAAAATTTTAAAAAAATAAAAAAAATAAAATAATAATAATAATAATAACAACAGTAAAGGGGCTGGCGTGGCGTAGTCAGTAGCGCGGCAGATTTGTAACCGGAGGCCCCGGGTTCAATCCTCCGTGGTGCCACTGAGTTTAGTCGGTGTTATCTTCGGCAAGACACTTTACCTTCGGCTCGTCCGTCGGATGGGGACGTAAACCGGGCGGTCCCGTGTATCGGTCTATCCTCTGAGCACGTTAAAGAACCATAGGAATCTATTCGATAATATCTATACTGTGTTGATGAGCCATTAAACAGCATTCAATTCAATTCAATAATTAATAAAAAAAAAATGGAATCCATGAACCAAGGTTTCTCATGAAAAAATAAATCCAGTGATATTTGAACCCAAGACCCCTGGGGTTTCCAGTGTGCATTAACAAATATTGAAAACAGGTCATTTATAACTCCGGTGTTACCCAGGTTCCATCTGGCTGGTTTTCAAACTTGTCCGAGCTTTCATTAATTGATATCAAGAATCTGGCCAAGTTTGGTAAAGATTGAATACAAAATGAAGGCGCTTAGAGTGTTCACAAGGCTGAAAATGGCATTTTTCAATAATTCAAGAGCACATAACTCTGGTCTGATATAGCTGGTTTTCAAATTTGTCAGAGCTTTCATTGATATTAACAAACTGTTAAAGTTTGGTAAAGATCGGATGAAAAATGAAGGCCCGTATATCGTCTTAACGAGGCAAAATATAGCAATTTTAAATCAAGGGCCATAACTCTGCTGTTACTGGCTGGTTTTCGAACTTGTCCGAGCTTTCATTGATATTAACAATCTGGTAAAGTTTGGTAAAGATCGGATGAACTTAACGAGACAAAAATTAACGACGAACGGACGGCGGACAACTCAGCATCCCATAAACTCTGCTGAGTTCTTATACTGTGGTGCGTTAACACTATTTATTGTGTAGCATTCACTATTGTTTGTAACACTTGAGTCTATAATCTAAACATGATATTTGTTATTTAGGAGTGTTTTCTAAAGAAAAACTTTTATTAAAAATTGAGAAAATATTGAACATACCTGTTTGTATAAAATCATTTTATATTATGTCTGTTTAGTTAAGGTCCATTATGCCCTAAATAGTGTACACCATTACTGAACTGTATGTAAATAAATACAGTATATACATTTACATGTATCAGCAGTATATATTTATATAGATATATTTGTTTAAACATGTCTGTAGTAATTATAACTACCGTTATGGTATAATTATACCTAGAC
>JAWPHD010021932.1:0-26705 GCA_037043455.1 Cyrtodaria siliqua
TATTCAGTTCTTACACATATATATTCATTTCTTACGCATATATATTCAGTTCTTATCGCATATATATTCAGTTCTTAGGCATATATATTCAGTTCTTACACATATATATTCAGTTCTTACACATATATATTCAGTTCTTACACAAATATATTCCGTTTTTACACATATATATTCCGTTCTTACACATATATATTCTGTTCTTACACATATATATTCCGTTCTTACACGTATATATTCCGTTCTTACACATATATATATTCCGTTCTTACACATATATATTCCGTTCTTACACATATATTCCGTTCTTACGCATATATATTCCGTTCTTTTGCATATATATTCAGTTTTACGCATATATATTCAGTTCTTACGCACATATATTCAGTTCTTACGCATGTATATTTAGTTTTTACGCATATATGTGCAGTTCTTACACATATATATTCAGTTCTTACACATATATATTCCGTTCTTACACATATATATTCTGTTCTTACACATATATATTCCGTTCTTACACGTATATATTCCGTTCTTACACATATATATTCCTTTCTTACACATATATATTCCGTTCTTACACATATATTCCGTTCTTACGCATATATATTCCATTTTTTCGCATATATATTCAGTTTTACGCATATTTATTCAGTTCTTACGCATATATATTCCGTTCTTACACGTACATATTCCGTTCTTACACATATATATTCCGTTCTTACACATATATATTATATTCCGTTTGTACACATATATATTCCGTTCTTACACATATAGATTCCGTTCTTACACATATATATTCCGTTCTTACACGTACATATTCCGTTCTTACACATATTTATTCAGTTCTTACGCATATATATTCAGTTTTACGCATATATATTCAGTTATTACACATATATATTCCGTTTTTTACGCATATATGTTCAGTTCTTACACATATATATTCCGTTCTTACACGTACATATTCCGTTCTTACACGTTCATATTCCGTTCTTACACATATGTATTCCGTTCTTACACATATATATTCCGTTCTTACACATATATATTCCGTTCTTACACGTACATATTCCGTTCTTACACATATATATTCAGTTCTTACACATATATATTCCGTTCTTACACATATATATTGCGTTTTTACGCATATATATTCAGCTCTTACGCATATATATTCCGTTCTTACGCATATATATTCAGTTCTTACGCATATATATTCAGTTCTTACGCATATATATTCAGTTCTTAGGCCTATATATTCAGTTCTTACGCATATATATTCAGTTCTTACACATATATATATTCAGTTCTTACACATATATATTCAGTTCTTACTTGTATATATTCCGTTCTTACACATATTTATTCCGTTCTTACACATATATATTCCGTTCTTACACATATATATTCCGTTCTTACACATATATATTTCGTTCTTATACATATATATTCCGTTCTTACGTATATATGTTCTTACGCATATATAATCAGTTCTTACGCATATATTATTCAGTTCTTACGCATATATATATTCCGTTCTTTCGCATATATATTCAGGTTTACGCATATATATTCAGTTCTTACGCATATATATTCCGTTTTTACACGTATATATTCCGTTCTTACACGTAGATATTCCGTTCTAACACGAATATATTCCGTTCTTACGCATATATATTCAGTTCTAACGCATCTATATTCAGTTCTTACGCATATATATTCAGTTCTTACGCATATATATTCAGTTCTTACACATATATATTCAGTTCTTACGCATATATATTCAGTTCTTACGCATATATATTCAGTTTTACGCATATATATTCAGTTCATACACATATATATTCCGTTCTTACGCATATATATTCCGTTCTGAGGCATATATTTTAATTTCTTACACATATATATTCAGTTCTTACACATATATATTCCGTACTTACACGTACATATTCCGTTCTTACACATATATATTCCGTTCTTACACATATATATTCCGTTCTTAAACATATATATTCCGTTCTTACAAGTACATATTCCGTTCTTACACATATATATTCCGTTCTTACACATATATATTCCGTTCTTACACATATATATTCATTTCTTATACATATATGTTCAGTTCTTACACATATATATTTCGTTTTTACACATATATATTCCGTTCTTACACATATATATTCCGTTCTTACACGTATATATTCCGTTCTTACACATATATATTCCGTTCTTACACATATATATTCCGCTCTTACACATATATTCAGTTCTTACGCATATATATTCCGTTCTTACACATATATATTCAGTTTGACGCATATATATTCAGTTCTTACACATATATATTCAGTTCTTACACATGTATATTCAGTTCTTACACATATATATTCAGTTCTTACGCATATATATTACGTTCTTACACATATATATTCCGTTCTTACGCATATATATTCTTACACGTATATATTCCGTTCTTACACATATATATATTCCGTTCTTACACATATATATTCCGTTCTTACACATATATATTCAGTTCTTACGCATATATATTCCGTTCTTACACATATATATTCAGTTTGACGCATATATATTCAGTTCTTACACATATATATTCAGTTCTTACACATATATATTCAGTTCCTACACATATATATTCAGTTCTTACACATATATATTACGTTCTTACACATATATATTCCGTTCTTACGCATATATATTCTTACACGTATATATTCCGTTCTTACACATATATATATTCCGTTCTTACACATATATATTCCGTTCTTACACATATATATTCAGTTCTTACGCATATATATTCCGTTCTTACACATATATATTCCGTTCTTACGCATATATATTCAGTTCTTACGCATATATATTCATTTCTTACACATATATGTTCAGTTCTTACGCATATATATTCAGTTTTACGCATATATATTTAGTTATTACAAATATATATTCCGTTCGTACGCATATATATTCAGTTCTTACGCATATATATTCATTTCTCACACATATATGTTCAGTTCTTACGCATATATGTTCAGTTCTTACGCATATATGTTCAGTTCTTACGCATATATAATCCGTTCAAATGCATATATATTCCGTTCTTTCACATATATATTCCGTTCTTACACCTATATATTCCGTTCTTACGCATATATATTCAGTTCTTACACATATATATTCAGTTCTTACACATATATATTCAGTTCTTGCACATATATAATCAGCTTTTACACATAAATATTCCGTTCTTACACGTACATATTCCGTTCTTACACATATATATTCCGTTCTTACACATATATATTCCGTTCTTGTACATATATATTCCGTTCTTACACATATATTTTCCGTTCTTACACGTATATATTCCGTTCTTACACATATATATTCCGTTCTTACTCATATATATTCCGTCCTTACGCGTATATATTAAGTTATTATGCATATATATTCATTTCTTACACATATATATTCAGTTCTTACGCATATGTTCAGTTCTTACGCATATATGTTCAGTTCTTAAGCATATATATTCCGTTCTAATGCATATATAATCTGTTCTTACACTTATATATTCCGTTCTTACACGTATATATTCCGTTTTTACACGTATATATTCCGTTCTTACACGTAGATATTCCGTTCTAACACGTATATATTCCGTTCTTACACGTATATATTCCGTTCTTACACATATATTCCGTTCTTTCAAATATATATTCAGTTCTTACACATATTCATTCATTTCTTACACATATATATTCCGTTCTTACACATATATATTCCGTTCTTACACATATATATTCCGTTCTTACACATATATATTCCGTTCTTACACATTTATATTCCGTTCTTACGCATATATATTCAGTTCTTACGCATATATATTCAGTTCTTACGCATATATATTCAGTTCTTACACATATATATTCCGTTCTTACACATATATATTCCGTTCTTACACATATATATTCCGTTCAAACACATATATATTCCGTTCTTACACGTACATATTCCGTTCTTACGCATATATATTCCGTTCTTACACATATATATTCCGTTATTACGCATATATTTTCATTTCTTACACATATAAGTTCAGTTCTTACACATATATATTTCGTTTTTACACATATATATTCCGTTCTTACACATATATATTCCGTTCTTACACATATATATTCCGTTCTTACACGTATATATTGCGTTCTTACACATATATATTCCGTTCTTACACATATATATTCCGTTCTTACACATATATTCCGTTCTTACGCATACATATTCCGTTCTTTCGCATATATATTCAGTTTTACGCATATATATTCAGTTCTTACGCATATATATTCAGTTCTTACACATATATATTCTTACACATATATTCCGTTCTTACACATATATATTCCGTTCTTACACATATATATTCCGTTCTTACACATATATATTCCGTTCTTACGTATATATATTCAGTTCTTTCGCATATATATTCAGTTTTACGCATATATATTCAGTTCTTACGCATATATATTCAGTTCGTACGCATATATATTCTTACAAATATATTACGTTCTTACACATATATATTCCGTTCTTACACATATATATTCCGTTCTTACACATATATATTCCGTTCTTACGCATATATATTCCGTTCTTACGCATATATATTCAGTTCTTACACATATATATTCTTTTTACACATATATATTCCGTTCTTACACATATATATTCCGTTCTTACACATATATTCCGTTCTTACACATATATATTCCGTTCTTACACATATATATTCAGTTTCTTACGCATATATATTCAGTTCTTACGCATATATATTCCGTTCTTACGCATATATATTCAGTTTGACGCATATATATTCAGTTCTTACACATATATATTCAGTTCTTACACATGTATATTCAGTTCTTACACATATATATTCAGTTCTTACGCATATATATTCACGTTCTTACACATATATATTCCGTTCTTACGCATATATATTCTTACACGTATATATTCCGTTCTTACACGTATATATTCCGTTCTTACACATATATATTCCGTTCTTACACATATATATTCCGTTCTTACACATATATTCCGTTCTTACGCATATATATTCCATTCTTTCGCATATATATTCAGTTTTACGCATATTTATTCAGTTATTACGCATATATATTCCGTTCTTACACGTACATATTCCGTTCTTACACATATATATTCCGTTCTTACACATATATATTATATTCCGTTCTTACACATATATATTCCGTTCTTACACATATAGATTCCGTTCTTACACATATATATTCCGTTCTTACACGTACATATTCCGTTCTTACACATATTTATTCAGTTCTTACGCATATATATTCAGTTTTACGCATATATATTCAGTTATTACACATATATATTCCGTTCTTACGCATATATGTTCAGTTCTTAAACATATATATTCCGTTCTTACATGTACATATTCCGTTCTTACACGTTCATATTCCGTTCTTACACATATGTATTCCGTTCTTACACATATATATTCCGTTCTTACACATATATATTCCGTTCTTACACGTACATATTCCGTTCATACACATATATATTCAGTTCTTACACATATATATTCCGTTCTTACACATATATATTGCGTTTTTTACGCATATATATTCATTTCTTACACATATATATTCCGTTCTTACGCATATATATTCAGTTCTTACACATATATATTCCGTTCTTACACATATATATTCCGTTCTTACACGTATATATTCCGTTCTTACACATATATATTCAGTTCTTACGCATATATATTCAGTTCTTACACATATATATTCAGTTCTGACGCATATATATTCAGTTCTTACACATGTATATTCAGTTTTACGCATATATATTCAGTTCATACACATATATATTCCGTTCTTACGCATATATATTCAGTTCTTACGCATATATATTCAGTTCTAACGCATATATATTCAGTTCTTACGCATATATACTCAGTTCTTACGCATATATATTCAGTTCTTACACATATATATTCAGTTGTTACGCATATATATTCAATTCTTACGCATATATATTCAGTTTTACGCATATATATTCAGTTCATACACATATATATTCCGTTCTTACACATATATATTCAGTTCTTACGCATATATATTCAGTTCTAACGCATATATATTCAGTTCTTACGCATATATATTCAGTTCTTACGCATATATATTCAGTTCTTACACATATACATTCAGTTCTTACGCATATATATTCAGTTCTTACGCATATATATTCAGTTTTACGCATATATATTCAGTTCATACACATATATATTCCGTTCTTACGCATATATATTCAGTTCTTAGGCATATATATTCATTTCTTACACATATATATTCAGTTCTTACACATATATATTCCGTTCTTACACGTACATATTCCGTTCTTACACATATATATTCCGTTCTTACACATATATATTCCGTTCTTAAACATATATATTCCGTTCTTACACGTACATATTCCGTTCTTACACATATATATTCCGTTCTTACACATATATATTCCGTTCTTACACATATATATTCATTTCTTATACATATATGTTCAGTTCTTACACATATAGATTTCGTTTTTACACATATATATTCCGTTCTTACACATATATATTCCGTTCTTACACGTATATATTCCGTTCTTACACATATATATTCCGTTCTTACACATATATAATCCGCTCTTACACATATATTCAGTTCTTACGCATATATATTCCGTTCTTACACATATATATTCAGTTTTACGCATATATATTCAGTTCTTACACATATATATTCAGTTCTTACACATATATATTCAGTTCTTACACATATATATTCAGTTCTTACGCATATATATTACGTTCTTACACATATATATTCCGTTCTTACGCATATCTATTCTTACACGTATATATTCCGTTCTTACACATATATATATTCCGTTCTTACACATATATATTCCGTTCTAACACATATATATTTAGTTCTTACGCATATATATTCCGTTCTTACACATATATATTCCGTTCTTACGCATATATATTCAGTTCTTACGCATATATATTCATTTCTTACACATATATGTTCAGTTCTTACGCATATATATTCAGTTTTACGCATATATATTTAGTTATTACAAATATATATTCCGTTCGTACGCATATATATTCAGTTCTTACGCATATATATTCATTTCTTACACATATATGTTCAGTTCTTACGCATATATGTTCAGTTCTTACGCATATATGTTCAGTTCTTACGCATATATAATCCGTTCATACACATATATATTCCGTTCTTACACATATATATTCCGTTCTTGCACATATATATTCCGTTTTTACACCTATATATTCAGTTTTACGCATATATATTCAGTTATTACACATATATATTCCGTTCTTACGCATATATGTTCAGTTCTTAAACATATATATTCCGTTCTTACATGTACATATTCCGTTCTTACACGTTCATATTCCGTTCTTACACATATGTATTCCGTTCTTACACATATATATTCCGTTCTTACACATATATATTCCGTTCTTACACGTACATATTCCGTTCATACACATATATATTCAGTTCTTACACATATATATTCCGTTCTTACACATATATATTGCGTTTTTACGCATATATATTCAGTTCTTACGCATATATATTCCGTTCTTACGCATATATATTCAGTTCTTACACATATATATTCCGTTCTTACACATATATATTCCGTTCTTACACGTATATATTCCGTTCTTACACATATATATTCAGTTCTTACGCATATATATTCAGTTCTTACACATATATATTCAGTTCTGACGCATATATATTCAGTTCTTACACATGTATATTCAGTTTTACGCATATATATTCAGTTCATACACATATATATTCCGTTCTTACGCATATATATTCAGTTCTTACGCATATATATTCAGTTCTAACGCATATATATTCAGTTCTTACGCATATATACTCAGTTCTTACGCATATATATTCAGTTCTTACACATATATATTCAGTTCTTACGCATATATATTCAATTCTTACGCATATATATTCAGTTTTACGCATATATATTCAGTTCATACACATATATATTCCGTTCTTACACATATATATTCAGTTCTTACGCATATATATTCAGTTCTAACGCATATATATTCAGTTCTTACGCATATATATTCAGTTCTTACGCATATATATTCAGTTCTTACACATATACATTCAGTTCTTACGCATATATATTCCGTTCTTACACATATTTATTCAGTTCTTACGCATATATATTCAGTTTTACGCATATATATTCAGTTATTACACATATATATTCCGTTCTTACGCATATATGTTCAGTTCTTAAACATATATATTCCGTTCTTACATGTACATATTCCGTTCTTACACGTTCATATTCCGTTCTTACACATATGTATTCCGTTCTTACACATATATATTCCGTTCTTACACATATATATTCCGTTCTTACACGTACATATTCCGTTCATACACATATATATTCAGTTCTTACACATATATATTCCGTTCTTACACATATATATTGCGTTTTTACGCATATATATTCAGTTCTTACGCATATATATTCCGTTCTTACGCATATATATTCAGTTCTTACACATATATATTCCGTTCTTACACATATATATTCCGTTCTTACACGTATATATTCCGTTCTTACACATATATATTCAGTTCTTACGCATATATATTCAGTTCTTACACATATATATTCAGTTCTGACGCATATATATTCAGTTCTTACACATGTATATTCAGTTTTACGCATATATATTCAGTTCATACACATATATATTCCGTTCTTACGCATATATATTCAGTTCTTACGCATATATATTCAGTTCTAACGCATATATATTCAGTTTTTACGCATATATACTCAGTTCTTACGCATATATATTCAGTTCTTACACATATATATTCAGTTCTTACGCATATATATTCAATTCTTACGCATATATATTCAGTTTTACGCATATATATTCAGTTCATACACATATATATTCCGTTCTTACACATATATATTCAGTTCTTACGCATATATATTCAGTTCTAACGCATATATATTCAGTTCTTACGCATATATATTCAGTTCTTACGCATATATATTCAGTTCTTACACATATACATTCAGTTCTTACGCATATATATTCAGTTCTTACGCATATATATTCAGTTTTACGCATATATATTCAGTTCATACACATATATATTCCGTTCTTACGCATATATATTCAGTTCTTAGGCATATATATTCATTTCTTACACATATATATTCAGTTCTTACACATATATATTCCGTTCTTACACGTACATATTCCGTTCTTACACATATATATTCCGTTCTTACACATATATATTCCGTTCTTAAACATATATATTCCGTTCTTACACGTACATATTCCGTTCTTACACATATATATTCCGTTCTTACACATATATATTCCGTTCTTACACATATATATTCATTTCTTATACATATATGTTCAGTTCTTACACATATAGATTTCGTTTTTACACATATATATTCCGTTCTTACACATATATATTCCGTTCTTACACGTATATATTCCGTTCTTACACATATATATTCCGTTCTTACACATATATATTCCGCTCTTACACATATATTCAGTTCTTACGCATATATATTCCGTTCTTACACATATATATTCAGTTTTACGCATATATATTCAGTTCTTACACATATATATTCAGTTCTTACACATATATATTCAGTTCTTACACATATATATTCAGTTCTTACGCATATATATTACGTTCTTACACATATATATTCCGTTCTTACGCATATCTATTCTTACACGTATATATTCCGTTTTTACACATATATATATATTCCGTTCTTACACATATATATTCCGTTCTAACACATATATATTTAGTTCTTACGCATATATATTCCGTTCTTACACATATATATTCCGTTCTTACGCATATATATTCAGTTCTTACGCATATATATTCATTTCTTACACATATATGTTCAGTTCTTACGCATATATATTCAGTTTTACGCATATATATTTAGTTATTACAAATATATATTCCGTTCGTACGCATATATATTCAGTTCTTACGCATATATATTCATTTCTTACACATATATGTTCAGTTCTTACGCATATATGTTCAGTTCTTACGCATATATGTTCAGTTCTTACGCATATATAATCCGTTCAAATGCATATATATTCCGTTCTTACACATATATATTCCGTTCTTTCACATATATATTCCGTTCTTACACCTATATATTCAGTTCTTACGCATATATATTCAGTTCTTACACATATATATTCAGTTCTTACACATATATATTCAGTTCTTGCACATATATAATCAGCTTTTACACATATATATTCCGTTCTTACACGTACATATTCCGTTCTTACACATATATATTCCGTTCTTACACATATATATTCCGTTCTTGTACATATATATTCCGTTCTTACACATATATATTCTGTTCTTACACGTACATATTCCGTTCTTACACGTATATATTCCGTTCTTACACATATATATTCCGTTCTTACTCATATATATTCCGTCCTTACGCGTATATATTCAGTTATTATGCATATATATTCATTTCTTACACATATATATTCAGTTCTTACGCATATGTTCAGTTCTTACGCATATATGTTCAGTTCTTACGCATATATATTCCGTTCTAATGCATATATATTCCGTTCTTACACATATATATTCCGTTCTTACACGTATATATTCCGTTCTTACACGTATATATTCCGTTCTTACACATATATATTCCGTTCTTTCACATATATATTCCGTTCTTACACCTATATATTCCGTTCTTACGCATATATATTCAGTTCTTACACATATATATTCAGTTCTTACACATATATATTCAGTTCTTGCTCATATATAATCAGCTTTTACACATATATATTCCGTTCGTACACGTACATATTCCGTTCTTACACATATATATTCCGTTCTTACACATATATATTCCGTTCTTGTACATATATATTCCGTTCTTACACATATATATTCTGTTCTTACACATACATATTCCGTTCTTACACGTATATATTCCGTTCTTACTCATATATATTCCGTCCTTACGCGTATATATTCAGTTATTATGCATATATATTCATTTCTTACACATATATATTCAGTTCTTACGCATATGTTCAGTTCTTACGCATATATGTTCAGTTCTTACGCATATATATTCCGTTCTAATGCATATATAATCTGTTCTTACACTTATACATTCCGTTCTTACACGTATATATTCCGTTTTTACACGTATATATTCCGTTCTTACACGTAGATATTCCGTACTAACACGTATATATTCCGTTCTTACACGTATATATTCCGTTCTTACACATATATTCCGTTCTTTCAAATATATATTCAGTTCTTACACATATTCATTCATTTCTTACACATATATATTCCGTTCTTACACATATATATTCCGTTCTTACACATATATATTCCGTTCTTACACATATATATTCCGTTCTTACACATTTATATTCCGTTCTTACGCATATATATTCAGTTCTTACGCATATATATTCAGTTCTTACGCATATATATTCTGTTCTTACACATATATATTCCGTTCTTACACATATATATACCGTTCTTACACATATATATTCTGTTCAGACACATATATATTCCGTTCTTACACGTACATATTCCGTTCTTACGCATATATATTCCGTTCTTACACATATATATTACGTTCTTACGCATATATTTTCATTTCTTACACATATATGTTCAGTTCTTACACATATATATTTCGTTTTTACACATATATATTCCGTTCTTACACATATATATTCCGTTCTTTCACATATATATTCCGTTCTTACACGTATATATCGCGTTCTTACACATATATATTCCGTTCTTACACATATATATTCCGTTCGTACACATATATTCCGTTCTTACGCATATATATTCCGTTCTTTCGCATATATATTCAGTTTTACGCATATATATTCAGTTCTTACGCATATATATTCAGTTCTTACACATATATATTCTTACACATATATTCCGTTCTTACACATATATATTCC
This sequence comes from Cyrtodaria siliqua, assembly GCA_037043455.1. Taxonomy (NCBI): domain Eukaryota; kingdom Metazoa; phylum Mollusca; class Bivalvia; order Adapedonta; family Hiatellidae; genus Cyrtodaria; species Cyrtodaria siliqua. The sequence continues at coordinate 12,236 of JAWPHD010021932.1, forward strand.
GTTCTTACACATATATATTCCGTTCTTACACATATATATTCCGTTCTTACGCATATATATTCAGTTCTTTCGCATATATATTCAGTTTTACGCATATATATTCAGTTCTTACGCATATATATTCAGTTCTTACACATATATATTCTTACAAATATATTACGTTCTTACACATATATATTCCGTTCTTACACATATATATTCCGTTCTTACACATATATATTCCAGTTCTTACGCATATATATTCCGTACTTACGCATATATATTCAGTTCTTACACATATATATTCAGTTTTTTACACATATATATTCCGTTCTTACACATATATATTCCGTTCTTACGCATATATATTCCGTTCTTACGGATATATATTCAGTTCTTACACATATATATTCGTTCTTACACATTTATATTCCGTTCTTACGCATATATATTCAGTTCTTACGCATATATATTCAGTTCTTACGCATATATATTCAGTTCTTACACATATATATTCCGTTCTTACACATATATATTCCGTTCTTACACATATTATTCTGTTCAGACACATATATATTCCGTTCTTGACACATATATATTGCGTTTTTACGCATATATATTCAGTTCTTACGCATATATATTCCGTTCTTACGCATATATATTCAGTTCTTACACATATATATTCCGTCTTACACATATATATTCCGTTCTTACACGTATATATTCCGTTCTTACACATATATATCAGTTCTTACGCATATATATTCAGTTCTTACACATATATATTCAGTTCTGACGCATATATATTCAGTTCTTACACATGTATATTCAGTTTTACGCATATATATTCAGTTCATACACATATATATTCCGTTCTTACGCATATATATTCAGTTCTTACGCATATATATTCAGTTCTAACGCATATATATTCAGTTCTTACGCATATATACTCAGTTCTTACGCATATATATTCAGTTCTTACACATATATATTCAGTCTTACGCATATATATTCAATTCTTACGCATATATATTCAGTTTTACGCATATATATTGAGTTCATACACATATATATTCCGTTCTTACACATATATATTCAGTTCTTACGCATATATATTCAGTTCTAACGCATATATATTCAGTTCTTACGCATATATATTCAGTTCTTACGCATATATATTCAGTTCTTACACATATACATTCAGTTCTTACGCATATATATTCCGTTCTTACACATATTTTATTCAGTTCTTACGCATATATATTCAGTTTTACGCATATATATTCAGTTATTACACATATATATTCCGTTCTTACGCATATATGTTCAGTTCGTAAACATATATATTCCGTTCTTACATGTACATATTCCGTTCTACACATTCATATTCCGTTCTTACACATATGTATTCCGTTCTTACACATATATATTCCGTTCTTAAACATATATATTCCGTTCTTACACGTACATATTCCGTTCATACACATATATATTCAGTTCTTACACATATATATTCCGTTCTTACACATATATATTGCGTTTTTACGCATATATATTCAGTTCTTACGCATATATATTCCGTTCTTACGCATATATATTCAGTTCTTACACATATATATTCCGTTCTTTACACATATATATTCCGTTCTTACACGTATATATTCCGTTCTTACACATTATATATTCAGTTCTTACGCATATATATTCAGTTCTTACACATATATATTCAGTTCTGACGCATATATATTCAGTTCTTACACATGTATATTCAGTTGTTACGCATATATTTTCAGTTCATACACATATATATTCCATTCTTACGCATATATAGTCAGTTCTTACGCATATATATTCAGTTCTAACGCATATATATTCAGTTTTTACGCATATATATTCCGTTCTTACACATATATATTCTGTTCTTACACATATATATTCCGTTCTTACACGTATATTTTCCGTTCTTACACATATATATTATTCCGTTCTTACACATTTATATTCCGTTCTTACGCATATATATTCAGTTCTTACGCATATAATATTCAGTTCTTACACATATATATTCAGTTTTTACACATATATATTCCGTTCATACACATATATATTCCGTTCTTACACATATATTCCGTTCTTACACATATATATTCCGTTCTTACACATATATATTCAGTTCTTACGCATATATATTCAGTTCTTACGCATATATATTCCGTTCTTACGCATATATATTCAGTTCTTACGCATATATATTCAGTTCTTACACATATATATATTCCGTTCTTACACATATATTCCGTTCTTACGCATATATATTCCGTTCTTTTGCATATATATTCAGTTTTACGCATATATATTCAGTTCTTACTCACATATTTTCAGTTCTTACGCATGTATATTTAGTTTTTACGCATATATGTGCAGTTCTTACACATATATATTCAGTTCTTACACATATATATTCCGTTCTTACACATATATATTCTGTTCTTACACATATATATTCCGTTCTTACACGTATATATTCCGTTCTTACACATATATATTCCGTTCTTACACATATATATTCCGTTCTTACACATATATTCCGTTCTTACGCATATATATTCCATTCTTTCGCATATATATTCAGTTTTACTTCAGTTTTACGCATATTTATTCAGTTATTACGCATATAAATTCCGTTCTTACACGTACATATTCCGTTCTTACACATATATATTCCGTTCTTACACATATATATTATATTCCGTTCTTACACATATATATTCCGTTCTTACACATATAGATTCCGTTCTTACACATATATATTCCGTTCTTACACGTACATATTCCGTTCTTACACATATTTATTCAGTTCTTACGCATATATATTCAGTTTTACGCATATATATTCAGTTATTACACATATATATTCCGTTCTTACGCATATATGTTCAGTTCTTAAACATATATATTCCGTTCTTACATGTACATATTCCGTTCTTACACGTTCATATTCCGTTCTTACACATATGTATTCCGTTCTTACACATATATATTCCGTTCTTACACATATATATTCCGTTCTTACACGTACATATTCCGTTCTTACACATATATATTCAGTTCTTACACATATATATTCCGTTCTTACACATATATATTGCGTTTTTACGCATATATATTCAGTTCTTACGCATATATATTCCGTTCTTACGCATATATATTCAGTTCTTACGCATATATATTCAGTTCTTACGCATATATATTCAGTTCTTACGCATATATATTCAGTTCTTACGCATATATATTCAGTTCTTACACATATATATATTCAGTTCTTAGACATATATATTCAGTTCTTACTTGTATATATTCCGTTCTTACACATATTTATTCCGTTCTTACACATATATATTCCGTTCTTACACATATATTCCGTTCTTACGCATATATATTCCGTTCTTTCGCATATATATTCAGTTTTACGCATATATATTCAGTTCTTACACATATTTATTCCGTTCTTACACATATATATTCCGTTCTTACACATGTATTCCGTTCTTACGCATATATATTCCGTTCTTTCGCATATATATTCAGTTTTACGCATATATATTCAGTTCTTACGCATATATATTCCGTTTTTACACGTATATATTCCGTTCTTACACGTAGATATTCCGTTCCTACACGAATATATTCCGTTCTTACACGTATATATTCCGTTCTTACACATATATTCCGTTCTTTCAAATATATATTCAGTTCTTAAACATATTCATTCATTTCTTACACATATATATTCCGTTCTTACACATATATATTCCGTTCTTACACATATATATTCCGTTCTTATACATATATATTCCGTTCTTACACATTTATATTCCGTTCTTACGCATATATATTCAGTTCTTTCGCATATATATTCAGTTCTTACGCATATATATTCAGTTCTTACACATATATATTCCATTCTTACACATATATATTCCGTTCTTACACATATATATTCCGTTCAGACACATATATATTCCGTTCTTACACGTACGTATTCCGTTCTTACACATATATATTAAGTTCTTACACATATATATTCCGTTCTTACGCATATATTTTCATTTCTTACACATATATGTTCAGTTCTTACACATATATATTTCGTTTTTACACATATATATTCCGTTCTTACACATATATATTCCGTTCTTACACATATATATTCCGTTCTAACACGTATATATTGCGTTCCTTCACATATATATTCCGTTCTTACACATATATATTCCGTTCTTACACATATATTCCGTTCTTACGCATATATATTCCGTTCTTTCGCATATATATTTAGTTACGCATATATATTCAGTTCTTACGCATATGTATTCAGTCTTACCCATATATATTCTTACACATATATTCCGTTCTTACACATATATATTCCGTTCTTACACACATATATATTCCGTTCTTACACATATATATTCCGTTCATTACGCATATATATTCAGTTCTTTCGCATATATATTGGGGTTTTAAGCATTTATATTCAGTTCTTATGCATATATATTCAGTTCTTACGCATTATATTCTTACAAATATATTACGTTCTTACACATATATATTCCGTTCTTACACATAAATATTCCGTTCTTACACATATATATTCCGTTCTTACGCATATATATTCAGTTCTTACGCATATATATTCAGTTCTTACACATATATATTCAGTTTTTACACATATATATTCCGTTCTTACACATATATATTCCGTTCTTACACATATATATTCCGTTCTTACACGTATATATTCCGTTCTTACACATATATATGTCAGTTCTTACGCATATATATTCAGTTCTTACACATATATATTCAGTTCTGACGCATATATATTCAGTTCCTACACATGTATATTCCGTTTTACGCATACATATTCAGTTCATACACATATATATTCCGTTCTTACGCATATATATTCAGTTCTTACGCATATATATTCAGTTCTAACGCATATATATTCAGTCTTACGCATATAATTCAGTTCTTAACGCATATATATTCAGTTCTTACACATATATATTCAGTTCTTACGCATATATATTCAATTCTTACGCATATATATTCAGTTTTACGCATATATATTCAGTTCATACACATATATATTCCGTTCTTACACATATATATTCAGTTCTTACGCATATATATTCAGTTCTAACGCATATATATTCAGTTCTTACGCATATATATTCAGTTCTTACGCATATATATTCAGTTTCTTACACAGATATATTCAGTTTCTTACGCATATATATTCAGTTCTTACGCATATATATTCAGTTTTTACGCATATATATTTAGTTCATACACATATATATTCCGTTCTTACGCATATATATTCAGTTCTTACGCATATATATTCAGTTTTACGCATATATATTCAGTTATTACACATATATATTCCGTTCTTACGCATATATATTCAGTTCTTACGCATACATATTCATTTCTTACACTTATATGTTCAGTTCTTACACATATATATTCCGTTCTTACACGTACATATTCCGTTCTTACACGTTCATTTTTCCGTTCTTACACATATGTATTCCGTTCTTACACATATATATTACGTTCTTAACACATATATATTCCGTTCTTACACGTACATATTCCGTTCTTACACATATATATTCAGTTCTTACACATATATATTCCGTTCTTACACATATATATTGCGTTTTTACGCATATATATTCAGTTATTACGCATATATATTCCGTTCTTACGCATATATATTCAGTTCTTACGCATATATATTCAGTTCTTACGCATATATATTCAGTTCTTACGCATATATATTCAGTTCTTACGCATATATATTCAGTTCTTACACATATATATATTCAGTTCTTACACATATATATTCAGTTCTTACACGTATATATTCCGTTCTTATACATATTTATTCCGTTCTTACACATATATATTCCGTTCTTACACATATATTCCGTTCTTATGCATATATATTCCATTCTTTCGCATATATATTCAGTTTTACGCATTTATATTCAGTTCTTACACATATATATTCCGTTCTTACTCATATATATTCCGTTCTTACACATATATTCAGTTTCTTACACATATTTATTTCCGTTCATACACATATATATTCCGTTCTTACGCATATATATTCCGTTCTTTCGCATATATATTCAGTTTTACGCATATATATTCAGTTCTTACGCATATATATTCTGTTTTTAAGCATATGTATTCAGTTTTACCCATATATATTCAGTTCTTACACATATATATTCAGTTCTTACACATATATATTCAGTTCTTACGCATATATTTTCAGTTCTTACGCATATATATTCCGTTCTTACACATATATATTCCATTCTTACGCATATATATTCTTAAAAATATATTCCGTTCTACACATATATATTCCGTTCTGACGCATACATATTCCGTCTACAAATATATATTCCGTTCTTACACGTATATATTCCGTTCTTACACGTATATATTATCTTCTTACACATATATATTCCGTTTTTACACATATTTATTCCATTCTTACACGTATATATTCCATTCTTACACGTATATATTCCGTTCTTACACATATATATTCCGTTTTTACACACATATATTCCGTTCTTACACATATATATTCTGTTCTTACACATATATATTCCGTTCTTACACGTATATATTCCGTTCTTACACATATATATTCCGTTCTTACACATATATATTCCGTTCTTACACATATATTCCGTTCTTACGCATATATATTCAGTTCTTTCGCATATATATTCAGTTTTACGCATATATATTCAGTTCTTACGCATATATATTCTGTTTTTACAAAAATATATTCAGTTCTTACACATATATATTCCGTTCTTACGCATATATATTCCGTTCTTACACATATATATTCCGTTCTTACGCATATATATTCTAACACATATATTTCGTTCTTACACATAAATATTCAGTTCTTACACATAAATATTCCGTTCTTACACATATATATTCCGTTCTTACGCATATATATTCAGTTCTTACGCATATATATTCAGTTCTTACACATATATATTCCGTTCTTACGCATATATAATCAGTTCTTACAGATATATATTCCGTTCTTACACATATATATTCCGTTCTTGCACATATATATTCCGTTCTTACACGTATGTATTCCGTTCTTACACATATATATTCCATTCTTACGCATATATATTCATACACATATATTCCGTTCTTACAAATATATATTCCGTTCTATCACATATATATTCCGTTATAACGCATAAATATATCGTTCTTACACATATATGTTCAGTTCTTACATATATATATTCACTTTTTTACACATATATATTCCATTCTTACACATATATTATCAGTTCTTACAGATATATATTCAGTTCATACGCATATATATTCAGTTCTTACGCATATATATTCAGTTCTTACGCATATACATTCATTTCTTACACATATATGTTCAGTTCTTACACATATATATTCCGTTCTTACAGGTACATATTCCGTTCTTACACATATATATTCCGTTCTTACACATATATATTCCGGTCTTACACATATATATTCAGTTCTTACACATATATATCCCTTCTTACACATATACATTCCGTTTTACACATATATACACATATATCAGTTCTTACACATATATATTCCGTTCTTACACGTACATATTCCGTTCTTACACATATATATTTCGTTCTTACACATATATATTCAGTTCTTACACATATATATATTCAGTTCTTACAAATATATATTCAGTTCTAACACATATATATTCAGTTCTTACACATATATATTCAGTTCTTACACACATATATTTCGTTCTTACACATATATATTCCGTTCTAAGGCATATACGTTCTTACGCATATTATATTCAGTTCTTACGCATATATATTCAGTTCTTACGCATATATATTCAGTTTCTTACACATATATATTCAGTTTTACGCATATATATTCAGTTCTTACGCATATATATTCAGTTCTTACATATATATATTCAGTTCTTACACATATATATTCAGTTCTTACACATATATATTCAGTTCTTAGGCATATACGTTCTTACGCATATATATTCAGTTCTTACGCATATATATTCAGTTCTTTCGCATATATATTCAGTTCTTACACATATATATTCAGTTCTACGCATATATATTCAGTTCTTACCCATATATATTCAGTTCTTACATATATATATTCAGTTCTTACACATATATATTCAGTTCTTACACATATATATTCAGTTCTTACACATATATATTCCGTTTTTACACATATATATTCCGTTCTTACATATATATATTCTGTTATTACACATATATATTCCGTTCTTACACGTATGTATTCCGTTCTTACACATATATATTCCATTCTTACGCATATATATTCATACACATATATTCCGTTCTTACAAATATATATTCCGTTCTATCACATATATATTCCGTTATAACGCATAAATATTCCGTTCTTACATATATATGTTCAGTTCTTACATATATATATTCACTTTTAACACATATATATTCCGTTCTTACACATATATTATCAGTTCTTACAGATATATATTCAGTTCATACGCATATATATTCAGTTCTTACGCATATATATTCCGTTCTTACGCATATACATTCATTTCTTACACATATATGTTCAGTTCTTACACATATATATTCCGTTCTTACAGGTACATATTCCGTTCTTACACATATATATTCCGTTCTTACACATATATATTCCGGTCTTACACATATATATTCAGTTCTTACACATATATATTCCCTTCTTACACATATACATTCCGTTTTTACACATATATACACATATATCAGTTCTTACACATATATATTCCGTTCTTACACGTACATATTCCGTTCTTACACATATATATTTCGTTCTTACACATATATATTCAGTTCTTACACATATATATATTCAGTTCTTACAAATATATATTCAGTTCTAACACATATATATTCAGTTCTTACACATATATATTCAGTTCTTACAAATATAAATTCCGTTCTTACACATATATATTCCGTTCTTACACATATATATTCCGTTCTTACACGTATATATTCCGTTCTTACACATATATATTCCGTTCTTACACATATATATTCCGTTCTTACACATATATTTAGTTCTTACGCATATATATTCCGTTCTTACACATATATATTCCGTTCTTACGGATATATATTCAGTTTTTAATCATATATATTCATTTCTTACACATATATGTTCAGTTCTTACGCATATTTATTCAGTTTTACGCATATATATTCAGTTATTACACATATATATTCCGTTCTTACGCATATATATTCCGTTCTTACGCATATATATTCATTTCTTACACATATATGTTCAGTTCTTACACATATATATTCCGTTCTTACACGTACATATTCCGTTCTTACACGTACATATTCCGTTCTTACACATATATATTCCGTTCTTACGCATATATATTCAGTTCTTACGCATATATATTCAGTTCTTACACATATATATTCAGTTTTACGCATATATATTCAGTTCTTACGCATATATATTCAGTTCTTACACGTATGTATTCCGTTCTTACGCATATATATTCATTTCTTACACATATACATTCCGTTCTTACACATATATACACATATATCCGTTCTTACACGTATATATTCCTTTCTTACACGTACATATTCCGTTCTTATACATATATATTCCGTTCTTACACATATATATTCCGTTCTTTCACATATATATTCAGTTCTTACACATATATATTCAGTTCTTACAAATATATATTCAGTTCTAACACATATATATTCAGTTCTTACACATATATATTCAGTTCTTACACATATATATTCCGTTCTTACACATATATATTCCGTTCTTACACATATATATTCCATTCTTACACGTATATATTCCGTCCTTACACATATATATTCCGTTCTTACACATATATATTCCGTTCTTACACATATATTCAGTTCTTACGCATATATATTCCGTTCTTACACATATATATTCCGTTCTTACAGGTACATATTCCGTTCTTACACATATATATTCCGTTCTTACACATATATATTCCGGTCTTACACATATATATTCAGTTCTTACACATATATATTCCCTTCTTACACATATACATTCCGTTTTTACACATATATACACATATATCAGTTCTTACACATATATATTCCGTTCTTACACGTACATATTCCGTTCTTACACATATATATTTCGTTCTTACACATATATATTCAGTTCTTACACATATATATATTCAGTTCTTACAAATATATATTCAGTTCTAACACATATATATTCAGTTCTTACACATATATATTCAGTTCTTACAAATATAAATTCCGTTCTTACACATATATATTCCGTTCTTACACATATATATTCCGTTCTTACACGTATATATTCCGTTCTTACAAATATATATTCCGTTCTTACACATATATATTCCGTTCTTACACATATATTTAGTTCTTACGCATATATATTCCGTTCTTACACATATATATTCCGTTCTTACGGATATATATTCAGTTTTTAATCATATATATTCATTTCTTACACATATATGTTCAGTTCTTACGCATATATATTCAGTTTTACGCATATATATTCAGTTATTACACATATATATTCCGTTCTTACGCATATATATTCCGTTCTTACGCATATATATTCATTTCTTACACATATATGTTCAGTTCTTACACATATATATTCCGTTCTTACACGTACATATTCCGTTCTTACACGTACATATTCCGTTCTTACACATATATATTCCGTTCTTACGCATATATATTCAGTTCTTACGCATATATATTCAGTTCTTACACATATATATTCAGTTTTACGCATATATATTCAGTTCTTACGCATATATATTCAGTTCTTACACGTATGTATTCCGTTCTTACGCATATATATTCATTTCTTACACATATACATTCCGTTCTTACACATATATACACATATATCCGTTCTTACACGTATATATTCCTTTCTTACACGTACATATTCCGTTCTTATACATATATATTCCGTTCTTACACATATATATTCCGTTCTTTCACATATATATTCAGTTCTTACACATATATATTCAGTTCTTACAAATATATATTCAGTTCTAACACATATATATTCAGTTCTTACACATATATATTCAGTTCTTACACATATATATTCCGTTCTTACACATATATATTCCGTTCTTACACATATATATTCCATTCTTACACGTATATATTCCGTCCTTACACATATATATTCCGTTCTTACACATATATATTCCGTTCTTACACATATATTCAGTTCTTACGCATATATATTCCGTTCTTACACATATATATTCCATTCTTACGCATATATATTCAGTTTTTACACATATATATTCCGTTCTTACACATATATTATCAGTTCTTACAGATATATATTCAGTTCATACGCATATATATTCAGTTCTTACGCATATATATTCAGTTCTTACGCATATACATTCATTTCTTACACATATATGTTCAGTTCTTACACATATATATTCCGTTCTTACAGGTACATATTCCGTTCTTACACATATATATTCCGTTCTTACACATATATATTCCGGTCTTACACATATATATTCAGTTCTTACACATATATATTCCCTTCTTACACATATACATTCCGTTTTTACACATATATACACATATATCAGTTCTTACACATATATATTCCGTTCTTACACGTACATATTCCGTTCTTACACATATATATTTCGTTCTTACACATATATATTCAGTTCTTACACATATATATATTCAGTTCTTACAAATATATATTCAGTTCTAACACATATATATTCAGTTCTTATACATATATATTCAGTTCTTACACATATAAATTCCGTTCTTACACATATATATTCCGTTCTTACACATATATATTCCGTTCTTACACATATATATTCCGGTCTTACACATATATATTCAGTTCTTACACATATATATTCCCTTCTTACACATATACATTCCGTTTTTACACATATATACACATATATCAGTTCTTACACATATATATTCCGTTCTTACACGTACATATTCCGTTCTTACACATATATATTTCGTTCTTACACATATATATTCATTTATTACACATATATATATTCAGTTCTTACAAATATATATTCAGTTCTAACACATATATATTCAGTTCTTACACATATATATTCCGTTCTTACACATATATATTCCGTTCTTACGCATATATATTCAGTTCTTACGCATATATATTCAGTTCTTACACATATATATTCAGTTTTACGCATATATATTCAGTTCTTACGCATATATATTCAGTTCTTACACGTATGTATTCCGTTCTTACGCATATATATTCATTTCTTACACATATACATTCCGTTCTTACACATATATACACATATATCCGTTCTTACACGTATATATTCCTTTCTTACACGTACATATTCCGTTCTTATACATATATATTCCGTTCTTACACATATATATTCCGTTCTTTCACATATATATTCAGTTCTTACACATATATATTCAGTTCTTACAAATATATATTCAGTTCTAACACATATATATTCAGTTCTTACACATATATATTCAGTTCTTACACATATATATTCCGTTCTTACACATATATATTCCGTTCTTACACATATATATTCCATTCTTACACGTATATATTCCGTCCTTACACATATATATTCCGTTCTTACACATATATATTCCGTTCTTACACATATATTCAGTTCTTACGCATATATATTCCGTTCTTACACATATATATTCCATTCTTACGCATATATATTCAGTTTTTACACATATATATTCCGTTCTTACACATATATTATCAGTTCTTACAGATATATATTCAGTTCATACGCATATATATTCAGTTCTTACGCATATATATTCAGTTCTTACGCATATACATTCATTTCTTACACATATATGTTCAGTTCTTACACATATATATTCCGTTCTTACAGGTACATATTCCGTTCTTACACATATATATTCCGTTCTTACACATATATATTCCGGTCTTACACATATATATTCAGTTCTTACACATATATATTCCCTTCTTACACATATACATTCCGTTTTTACACATATATACACATATATCAGTTCTTACACATATATATTCCGTTCTTACACGTACATATTCCGTTCTTACACATATATATTTCGTTCTTACACATATATATTCAGTTCTTACACATATATATATTCAGTTCTTACAAATATATATTCAGTTCTAACACATATATATTCAGTTCTTATACATATATATTCAGTTCTTACACATATAAATTCCGTTCTTACACATATATATTCCGTTCTTACACATATATATTCCGTTCTTACACATATATATTCCGGTCTTACACATATATATTCAGTTCTTACACATATATATTCCCTTCTTACACATATACATTCCGTTTTTACACATATATACACATATATCAGTTCTTACACATATATATTCCGTTCTTACACGTACATATTCCGTTCTTACACATATATATTTCGTTCTTACACATATATATTCAGTTCTTACACATATATATATTCAGTTCTTACAAATATATATTCAGTTCTAACACATATATATTCAGTTCTTACACATATATATTCAGTTCTTACACATATATATTCCGTTCTTACACATATATATTCCGTTCTTACACATATATTTAGTTCTTACGCATATATATTCCGTTCTTACACATATATATTCCGTTCTTACGGATATATATTCAGTTTTTAATCATATATATTCATTTCTTACACATATATGTTCAGTTCTTACGCATATATATTCAGTTTTACGCATATATATTCAGTTATTACACATATATATTCCGTTCTTACGCATATATATTCCGTTCTTACGCATATATATTCATTTCTTACACATATATGTTCAGTTCTTACACATATATATTCCGTTCTTACACGTACATATTCCGTTCTTACACGTACATATTCCGTTCTTACACATATATATTCCGTTCTTACACATATGTATTCCGTTCTTACACATATATATATTCCGTTCTAAGGCATAAATATTCCGTTCTTACACATATATATTCAGTTCTTACACATATATATTCCGTTCTTACACATATATATTCCGTTCTTACACATATATATTCAGTTCTTACAGATATATATTCAGTTCTTACGCATATATATTCAGTTCTTACGCATATATATTCATTTCTTACACATATATGTTCAGTTCTTACACATATATATTCCGTTCTTACACGTACATATTCCGTTCTTACACATATATATTCCGTTCTTACACATATTTATTCCGTTTTTACACATATATATTCAGT